>PVIR01003872.1:73525-84366 GCA_004026965.1 Petromus typicus | reverse complement strand
ACAATCCTCCTGCCTCTGCCTCCCGAGTGCTGGGATTACAGGCGTGAGCCACCACGCCCGGCACTGTGGTATGTGGTACTGGTTGCTGCTGGGTGTGGGTCCCCACACCCAGTATTGTTATGTGGTTACCGGGGAATCGAACCCGGGCCCTTGCGCTTGCAAGACAGGCGCCGGAACCACTGAGCTAACTCCCCGGCCCTAGATCCATTTATTTCTTGCATGTGGATGTCTAGTTATTCTAGCACTACATATTTGTTTAAAATATTAGCCTCAATTACATTTTGCATTTCATCTTTCCCTTCTATTATTGTGGAACATATTTTTTTCTCTATTCTTTTGATGTTCTAGAAGGTACAGAATCTTTTCTTAACTGTCTTCCTTATCGATAATCTCGGTCTGCTGCACTTTGACCTGATTAATTCCTTTTTAACTTTCAGATAGTGAATTTTCTCTATAGCTGTTTCTAATCTGCTGTTAAACTTGTCTGTTATGGTTTTCACTTGGGTTATTATAGTTTTCATTTTGGAAGAAGTGGTTGTTTTCAAATTTTCAAGGTAATTATTTATAGTCTTTTATCTATGAACTTCATATGATAAGCATTGGAATAGCCACCAGGTGGAAAATCGCTGTAATTTTATCAGCATGTATCTTTGAGTACCAACCTATCTAGCTAGCTAACTGTCTATCATCTATCTATCTTGTAATGCTGGGGATTAAACCCAGGAGTTTCAGGAGGAGTTATATATTTTATTTGTCTTCTTGACACAGTGTCATGCTACATTACTACATTGCCCAAGCTGAACTTGAACTTGTAATCTTTCTGCTTCATCCTGCCAGTGTACTTTTAGCATATCTTTTATTTCATTAAACTTTGTTAATATCTTTACATTTTATTCAGTTATTTTTGTCATTAAGATTATTTGTACATTATAGATATAAAAAATGATTACATTCGTCATATGAAATTTGTACCTATACATGACATATCTTTTTTTTTTTTTTGAGACAGGGTCTCACTTTGTAATTCAGGCTGGCCCTGAGCTCAGCCTCCAACTCACATCACAGCAATCCTCCTGCCTCTGCCTCCCGAGTGCTGGGATTACAGGCGTGAGCCACCACGCCCGGCACTGTGGTATGTGGTACTGGTTGCTGCTGGGAATGAGTCTCCACACCCAGTATGGTATGTGGTTACTGGGGATCGAACCCAGGTCCTTGTGCTTGCAAGACAGGCGCCGGAACCACTGAGCCAAAACCCCGACCCCTACATGACATATCTTGATTCCTATTTTTCCCCAATCTACTGCCCTCCCTACTATTCCCTTTCCCTTTTATTTATAACAGTTTTGTTTCCATTTTATCTTTTTTCATTTTTTCTTTTCCCTACCTTCCTTTCTCCCTCTTGCCTCCCCTGTGCTCTTTTCCACTTGAACATTTTCTTCTTGTTTCACAATATCCATTATACATTTTTATCTTTATTTATACTTTCGGTTTCTTATACCAGAGAAACAATGGAATATTTACATAGAATTGTGTTATTTATTTCACTTTAAAGTATAGTCTCTAGGTGCATTTACCTTTAAATATTTCAAGTTCATCTTTATGGCTGAGTAGTACTCCATTGTATTAAAAAAAAAAAGCCCAACATCTTTATCCATTCATCAGTTAATGGGGATTTGGGTTGTTTCCAAAGTTTGGCTATTACATACTGTGCTGCTGTGTACATGGTTCACATATCACTTTGGTATGATGCTTTTAATTCTTTTGCGAAGATGCCAAGAAAGTGGATAAATGGGTCACATACAACCTCTAGTCCTAGTTTTTTGAGGAATCTCCACAGTTATTTCCATAGTGATTGTGCCAGTACACACTCCCACCAAAAGTGGAGAAGGATTCCTTTTTCCCCACAGCCCCACCAGAATTGTTATCATTTGATCTCCTGACATTAGCCATTTTTTCTGGAGTATAGTAAAATATCAGTGTTGTTTTAATTTGCATCTTTTGAATGAGTAGTGATGTTGCTCTCTCAATAAGTTTGTTACTTATATATAGAAATGCTACTGACTTTTGAGAGTTAACTTTGTATCTAGCTATGCTACTGAATTTGGTTATTAAATCTAAAAGTCTTTTCATGGAGTATTTGGGAGTCTTATATGTAAAGTATCATGTCATCTGCAAATAATGATGATTGAACTTCTTCTTTTCCTATCTTTATTCCTTTTATTTCTTTATCTTATCTAATTGCTCTGGCCAATGTTTCCAGAACTCTGTTGAAGAGAAGTTGTGATGGTAAGCATCCTTGTCTTATTCCTGATGACAGAGTGAAAGCTTTCAGTTTCTAATCATTTAGTATGTTATCGGCTGTTTGTTTGTCATAGGTAGCTTTTATCAGATTGAGACAAAAATAATTTAATTCCAATTTTCTATAGGATTGTTATGAGTGGGTGTTAGATTTTGTCAGGTGCTTTTTCTGTATCTGTTGAGATGATTGTGTGATTTTTGTCCTGGTTTTGGTGGTATGTTATGTTACGTTTATTGATTTGCATGCATTGAACCATCCTTGTATCCCTGAGATGAGTCCTACTTGGTCATGGTGCAAAAGCTTCTGTTTGCTGATATCTTATTGATGATTTTTACATCATTATTGATTAAGGAGATTGGCCTGTAGTACATTTTTGTTTGAATCTTTTTGTGGTTTTGGTATCACAGTAATGCTTGCTTCCAGTAATGAATATCAAAGTATTATTTCTCTTTCAATTTAATTAAAAAGTTTGAGGAATAGTGGCACTAAATTATTTGCAGCATAGAGCAATGAATCCATCAGTACTTGGGCTTTTCTTTGGTAAGTTTTTAATTACCTTTTCAATTGTATTGACAATTATTAAGTTCATTTGGAATTTTTATAACTTCTTGATTTAGCTCTGGTAGTTCATATGTGTTTAGGAATCTGACCATTTCCTCTGTTTTCCACCTTGATAGAATAAAGATTTTGAAAATAGGTATTGATGATCTTCTGAAGTTTTGCAAGATCCATTGTGTTTTCACTCTTTTCGTTCTTAGTTGTATGGGTTTGTGCATTTATTTCTTTTGATAAGGTTGCATAAGGGTTTGCCTATTTTATTTAATCTAAAAGACCTAACTCTTTCTTTTATTGATTCTTTGTAATGTTTTGTTATCTTGATTGCATTAATTTCTGCTCTGATCCTTACAATTTTCTCCCTTATATGAGCTTTGGGCTTGACTTGTTCTTTTTTAAGAAGTTTGTGGCTCAACATTAAGTTGCTTCTTTAAGGTCACTCTGTTTTCTTCATTTGAGAGTTTACGTCTATCAAATTCCCTTGTAGTATTCCTTTCATTATATCTGAGTAGTTGTGATATGTTGTATCAGCATCATCATTTAATTGTAGAAGCTACAATTTATTCTTTAACTTCATCCTTGACTCATTAGTGTTCAGGGGGGTGTTATTTAATTTTTATGTGTTTATACAGTTTTCTATTTACTTTGATATTGTTTTCCAATTTCAGTATGCTATGGTCTGATAATTTGCATGATGTAGTTTCAGCTTCTTTGCATTTACTTAAGAATGTTCTGTGATGTAGCATGTGATCTATTTTGGAGAAAGCTTCATGGGCATGGAAAAGAATGTGTATCTGATGTTTTTTTATTAGAGCACTCTGTAGATATCTACTAAGTCCATTTGTTCACAGGTTTGGTTCAGTTCTGATATTTCTTTGTTGATTTTTTTGTCTAGTTCATCTGTCTGCTTGTGACAATGGAGTGTTAAAGTTTCCCAGTACAATTCTGTTAATGTTTATTTGATTTTTCACTTCCATCAATATTTGTTTTATAGTTGGATGTACCAGTATTTGGTATGTATATATATTTATAATTGTTGTCTTTTCTTCTTGGAGTTTTCCTTAACAAGTATGCAGTGACTTTGTCTCTTTTGATCAGTCATAGCCTGAAGTTCACTTTATGTGCAAATAGAGTAGCTACCCTTGCTTTTTTCCAGGTTCCTATTGCATGAAGCATTGTTTTCCAGTCCTTGACTTTCAATCTGTGAATTTCTTCTTGAGTTAAATGTGTTTGTTGTATGTAGCAAATTGTTGGATCTTGTTTTTTGATCCATTTTACAAGTCTGTTTCTTTTGATTGGTGAAATGAGACCATTTCATTGACAATTAAAGCTGTTATGTATTGATCTATTCTTGTTGATTTTCTGTTCATCCCCTCTGTTTAGCTGCTTGCCCTGTACAGTGGCTTCTTTCTGTTAGTGTTCACAGAATTATAGTCTTCTTTATCTCATTCTAAAATACCCTTCAGAATATTCTGGAGAGCTGGTTTTGTGGTTATGGATTTCTTCAGTTGTTCTTTGTCATACAAGTATCATTTCTACATTGATCCTGAAAGGTAGTTTGCAGGATAAATCAATCTGGGCTTGAGGTTATTTGTTTCTTTGAGTCAAGCATTTTTGTTGAAAAGTCTTCTGTGATTCTCATGGGCTTTATATTATAGGTTATTTGTTTCTTTCGCTAACAGCTATACTTGTGCTGAATTTCTGGGGTTTTGATTATCATATGCCTTGGTATAGATTCATTTAGGTCATGACTAATTGCAGTTGTATATGCTTCACTTATCTGTATGTCAAATTCTTTTTCTATGACTGGGAAGTTTTCTGGCATTACTTCTGTAAACAATTTTTTATGGCATTTACACTAATGCTTGCTTTTTCTTTGACTCTGATCAATCTTATATTGTTCTTTGCATTATCTTGCAGCTATTGGATTGTTTTTCATTGTCCCCTGCTATCTTTAAGACATGTTTCTTTTCCTGATCACTAACTGATGTCCTGTCTTCCAAGTCTGATATTTTGTCTTTATTTTAGTTTGTATTTGTAATATTTCAATGGAATTCTTAATTTTCTGGATATCTGTTTGAATCTGTTCATGGATTCTATTTTTTTCCTATGTTTGGCATTAATAGTTGCCATCATTTTCTGTTGGGAACAATCCTGTTTGGGATAAGTAATTACATGGCAAAACTGTGACCAAGCCTACAAGCAGATAGATTTTGGATTGAACTCACCTCCTCCTGTAACAACAAGGCCTCTAGTGGTACCACATACTGTGATGCCTCAGGCCACATCTACACCAGACTCTACTTAACCTCTCCATTGCTGGTGTCTCCTGTGCCCTGTGGGATCTTCATCTACGTAACTTGTCTAGGATTCTTGCTGATATCTTCCTTGCCCTTCTGGGTCTTTTGAAATATAGGTAATAAAAGGTGTGGCAGGCAGGGATCTGGAGTCTTGCTGTCCAGAGTAGCATGCATCAGGCCCAAGCTCTGCTTCTCTAAGTCTCATTTCTACCTAATTATTAATTATTTCACCATGTGCCTGTGAGACCCACATAACCAGAACTAATTCATGTTTAACCTAAATCTATCCCCTCTTCCTTGAACAAATGGAGACTTAAGAATGTGACCCTTTACCTAACTAACTGTAGACTGCCCTTGTGTGACCTTGCCTGCACATCCCCTCCCATAAGATGAAATAACCTCCCTGGAACAGACACATAGCAAAACAGATGTATTGGGTATATGGTAGAAATAACTGTAAAACTGTATGCTCTGTTAAGATAACCAGACCTTTGTCCTTGCAGCTGTGGTCTGCAAAGATGATGTGACTGCCCTTTACCCCATTTGTGTGACCTCCAGTTTTTCCTTTAAAAACCCCTCACAGCTTCAGTTGGCCACTTCACTTCATTAGGGAGTGGGGTCCACGCATGTGAATAAACTTCCACCTTTTAATATCTGCTGTGTGTCTCAATGTGGAATTATCTCTTGCTCTCCATGGTATTACAATGCCATTGACTCACAGTAGACTAGAACTTAATGCAAGAGTTCTAGTTATGTCCCCTGCCCCTGTTTCCCACAATTCCTTCTATTTTCCTTTTTATCTCTATATATTCCAGATTTTCTAGGAAAAACTGCATTATGATTGTCATCTCTTTTTTAACCTAAGAGATCATTTCTTCTTGGGCTTTCTCTCTCTCTCTCTCTCTCTCTCTCTCTCTCTCTCTATATATATATATATATATATATATATATACTCTCTATATATTACTCTATATATTACATATATTATATATAATCTATAATGTATATTGTATATATATGAATATATATATGAATATATATGAATATATATGAATATATATATATATATATATATATTCATCTACTGCTATCATTTCAGTGAACTCAGGTGGGTGGCTTCTGATTTCTTCTCATTGTCTCCTAGATTTCTTCTCAGTGGGCTGAAGGTCTGAGGTTTCATTTTGCTTCTGTGTCTTATTTTCTATTTTAATTTTTTCTGTGTTGATTCTGTTAGTTTCTTGTGTTAAGTACTTTAATCACCAGTATCAAGGCTTCCTTAGGAAATATTTATTTCTCAGAGATGTCTTCTTGGTGTAGCTGCCTCTTGGTCTTTGGTCTTTGTGTCTATCCCAAAATCCTACTTTCTCAATTTACTAGGATGGAAAGTTGCTATTTGGCTCAGCATTCAGTCCTTTGGTACTGGAATATGATGATGATTGTATTGTCATACAGGGGTTAACAACAGATTACAATGGATATGATATGCTGGATAGAGTAGTACAGTTAGGAATAACAGTATCATCAAGCACAATCTAGAAACTGACAAACTGTAGCAACTGCTAATTTGGTACCTTTAATCATAGGAGCAAGAGCTATAGATTTATATAACAGCATCCAACATAAACCAAAAACTTCTATGCAGTGAGTTTCCCCTTTGTAAAGTGATTCTACCCAGTCAGGAGAAAAATTAAGAGGGATAGGGAACCATACAAAGAAGTAACTGAGGGGGAATATAGTAGAAGCACAGCTCAAGGACAAAGCATGATCATGGTAAACTGGAAAATAATACAGGAGAAAAAGAATGAAGGGGAACAAATGATATCAAGGCAAATCAGAAAGACTAGTGACAATGTTCATTCACATGAGAATATCAAAAAAATCATGAAAGATAGTTGAGCAAACAGAAAAACAGGGCAGACAAAACAAAATAAACAACAAAATTCAAAACCTAGACAACTTCCCAAAGAAACACTGACAGAAATGGGAAAACAAAACAAACTAACAAAGGCTGAAAAAAGCAAAAAGAGGGCTGGGGATGTAGCTCAGCTGTGCAGCACCTGCCTGGCAAACATGAGGCCCTGAGTTTGATTCTTGGTACAAGAAAACGAAAGAAAAATTCCTGCGATGCCCACTCTTCTGTGGTAGTGTCCAAGGCATATGACAAAAACAAAAAACAAGGAACAAACTGGTGGCCCTTTAGGGAGAAAGCAGCTTCCTGGTCACTTGTGTGCCAGTGAGATTTGTTGCCAGGCTACAGTGTCTTCTGCAGAAAGTTAATGTAAACAAGGGACCTTATATCCCAGACCTATCCTGTGTGGATTGAGTCTGTCATATATTTGTAGTCCTTTTATTTTAGAGGGGATCTCTGCAGTATGGCAGTTACTGCTCCACATGCAGGTGCCGACCTGTGGGCTGAATCATCTTTTTTTTTTTTGATGGTATCAGGGATCGAACTCAGGCCCTCATGCTTCCAAGGTAGAGTAGTATCACTTGAGCTAAATCCCCAGTCCTGAACCATCATTTTATAAAGTCCTATTCCTATGTATTGTTTGATTTACAAGTGTCTTATTTCAGATTGATTTTAGCATTAGCATTTATGTGCCTCCCTTTCTTCCTATTACCTGTGTTTTTAGTTCATTGTCCTTGAGTAGCCTCAATGTGATTTTCCCTCTACTCAGACACATTGAATCTCTATTTCATTAAACTTTAAAGCACAGGTGTTGTATAAGCAGTTTTTTGATAGTACCTGTTTCTGCACCTTGAAGATCTGCTTCTGCTGTCTGTTGTTTCTGCTCTTTTTTCTTTTATGATGCCTGCTTTTGTAACGTGCTTGATTACTCTTTAATATTTATGACTCATGATTCTTGAAAAATTATTTACACAAATATTTTGAAGGCTAAGGTGAAGGTATCCCCTCCCAGAAAATATTTTTCATTCAATGTTACAGGTGTTGGGGAATGTTCTAAACTATATTTATGCCCTTAGGTCTTTTGACTTGAGGGTATGTGATTTAGGACTATAAATAAACAAATCTATGCTCTACCTCAAGGATTATTTCTTTTACCTCCTGTGCTGCCTTCTATTAAGCACCGAGGTAACTTTTCTTTGCAGCCCCCTGTGGATGTGGTGGGAACAGATTGCCTTCTGGTTTAGCCTTAATCCAAGAGTATGATCTCACCACACCGAATGTCTGTTTCCTGTCCTAGTGAGGCCCATCAAAGTTCCCATTTGCCTAAATTTGCAAGTAGCTACCAGATAAAAATGGTTTTACTTCTTGACTTACTACTCTGGGGCCTCACTTTTCCTTAGACTTTGACTAGATTGTGTCAGTTTTTCTTTTCTTCTTAAAAAAGTTTTAGATATATTTTCTAACATCTTTGGTTGTTTTCAGAAGGAAGGTTGGTCTGGCATGGCTAATTCACCCTATTACCACCACAAGCCAAATTCACTTTCCTTTAGCATTCAAAGAGAGCAGATCTTTAAAAATTTTCCTTTGGTTTCTGTGTTTTCATTGTTGATTATCCCTCAGTCATTGTTTCTACCTTAATGACATTAGTAAAATATGGTAAGGTCTTCTCTGTAGCTTTTATAAAATCGACCAAATTTTCTCATTCCAGGCTAAGAAGGCTGTGAAAGAAGCTGAACAACAGGAGCTTACAAATATCTTCACTCAGTTTTATATATTCAAGATTGCAGTCTCGGAAGGTGACTCCAACAGAGGTATAAATTATTTATGCAGTATATTTGACTACAAAAAAATGAAAATCTGCAAAGATTAAATAATTTTTCATAAAAAGCACACATTGTTTTTAAGACAATGCAGTTGAATATATATTCTTTTATTTTACTATGTAAAAGTAATAAAACAATACAAAAAGAAACTGGCATGTTATGTAAAAGTAAAAGAAGACCTATCAAAGGAATCTGAAATAGACAATTATGAGACAAGATTTGGAGAAGTCTTTCTACTGTGAACTTTTCTGTACTCTGTCATTTGAACAGACTTAAAAGTTACAGAGGAGGGTTTGTTTTTTTTTTTAAATACCTTTATCAGTTAAGAATTTCTCTCAGAGAATGAAGGCCTTCAGGGTACCTATTGACAATTTTCACGATTTTATTGATAAAAGATTAACTTTGAGATAGAGTTTCTTTCTACAAAGTAGAAGTATTTGAATTATACATATGTTCTTACTCTAATTGATACTATGCCCTTCCCATTAAGTCAGGGGTAGTTTCCTAGTCAGGTGTAGTCTGCGTACACACATGTATCTTGAATTAGTTACCGGTATGCATGTATTCACACATTAATCCTTTCAGCACTCAACGTAGTGGAATAAATACTGAAACAGACCAAGCTCCAAATTGCCATTTATGAAAGAATTCAGGAAGCTTGAATGAATGGATCCGAGCAGTACTTATGCTAATCTAATTAAGCAACTATTTATGAATATTTAGTATATACAAGCATCTCTTAATCCATACAAAAAGAATTTTACAATGAAAAATACATATACCAGAATAGTACAGTGTACCTGTATAATAATTAAGGAATTGAAATTGGAGTCAGGCCTATATCAAGGTTAATATTACTGTTATGTCCACCAGTACTAATCTCATTAAAGAACTCTAGATATTTGTTTTATCTGATCTAATATGTTAAAGAAAAAAAATTTCAGTGTCTTTGAAATTTTTTGGTAGCCAAAATGACAAAATATAGATTCTATCTTAAACTTTTTCTTTCACCATTAAATTAAAATAAAATTATTTTACTTTAAAAATATAGCTCAATCTTCTATTTCTTCCACAGTTATGTTACTGTTTTTTTATTCAAATCTTTATTAGTACATTCAACATTGAGAGTTTGTACCATGTTTATAGCAGCTCAGTTTGTGATTGTTAAATCTTAGAAACAACCAATATGTCCATCAACTGGAAACTGGATAAAGAAGATGTAGTTCTTTTATAGAATGGAGTATTATTCTGCCATTAAAAATGATAAGATTGAGTTATTTGTACTCAAATGGATGCATCTTGAGGACATCCTCATAAGTGAAATAAATAGGTCATAGATGTGTAAATATCATATCTTTTCTCTGGTATGAGAAAATGAAGATGTAAATGAGTTCTAGTATATATAGTTGATATTGTGAAATAGAAAATATTTAAAAGGAAAGAGGGTGTAGGTGTAAATAATGAGGGGAAAAGAATGTGATAGTAAGAAAAAAGAAACAAAGCTTATGTATATAGGGGGTGGGGGAATGGGAAAAATATGTTACTATTTTTTAAAGACATGTTTATTAAAGGCACATATAGCAACATTTAGTCTTAAAGGATGTGGCACTATAAAGTTTATCTATGTAAATTGTGTGAGTTTTGACAAATGCATGTAGTCATGTAACCACCACTACAATCCAGACACAGAACAAATATTACCTCAGGCCCCTTTGTTATTCTTTCCCATGACATGCAGCCTTGGAAATCACTGATCTTTTTTTTTAATTATCTTTATTGGTACATTAAATATACACATCATGCTTGCACTCCGTAATGGGGATTTGTACCAGTATAAGACACAACTTAATTCTCATTTTTTCCCATAGCCCCACCCACCCTACCACCCCCCCATATATATAAAATTTGTTTCCTTACTTTTTTGTTACAATCTCAACATTGTCCCCTTTCACCTT
>PVIR01003872.1:11566-73425 GCA_004026965.1 Petromus typicus | reverse complement strand
TGGCAGAGTAGTACTCCATTCTGTAGAAGAACCACAGCTTTTTTATCCAGTCTCCATTTGATGGACACTTGGGTTGTTTCCAAGATGTAGCAATCACAAACTGGGCTGCTATTGCTTGCTCTATACTTTGGCCTTTTCCAGACTATCATTTAATGCAAACATACAATGTGGAACTTAGTATAATGGATTTGAAAGTCACCCATACTCATTGTGTATAAGGCATTTTTGAAATTGATGAGCAATAAAAATAATACCAAAAATTGATCAGCAGTAAAGAAAGATAAATTTAAAGTTTTTGTAGTTAAGTGGATATAACCCAAGAACATAATATTAAATGAAATAAGTCATATACACAAATATTGCATAGCTTCACTTATATGAAATAATCATAATACACACACATACATGTATACACACACACACAAAGAACAAAGTAGAACATAGATAAATAGGAAGTAGAAGTTAAACTAATGCCCTAATGTATCAAAAGCATTTTAAATTTATAAAAAGCATTTTAATATACATGATAATTTGTTTCATTTATACTACTAATTTCTCTTAGTTCATTGAAAAGCAGGTTTTGTGCCATTACCTTTTTATTTCTTTTCTGTAAGAATCTTTTAATGTCTATAGCTTGTACTCTTGAGTAACTACTTTGAAGATAATGACACAGTTATTATTTTGTTTGGAAATTTTGCTTTATCTCCACATAAAATAAAAAAATAATGAGCAATATTCCCAAGTATGGAATTCACCAGTTGATGGAATGGATATTTTCTAGTTTGGGTGATCATGAGGAAAGGTACTGTAAACATGCTTACAGATTTTGTGTGATGACAAGATTTCACTTCTATAGGGTAAATTTTTAGTAGTGGGATTTTGAGATTATATTTTAAGTTTAACTTTATTAGAAACTGCCAAATTGTATTGCAAAGGGCCTATACAATTTTACATTCAAACTAGCTATATATGCAGTTTTCTAATTTACCTACATCTTTATGGCCTTTGAATTGTCCATATAATAGTGAAACATTTTATTAGTTTGGTAGTGGCATCTTAATGTGCTTTTAGTTAGCATTTCCATATCATGTAATATCTGCTATTCATATATCTTCTTGGGTGGAGTCTAGTGTTTATACAAAATTTATGTCAGTTTTCTATGGAGTATCTTTCATTGTCATTGAGTTTTGGGAGTTCTTTATGTATTTGGACAGAAGTGATCATTTTTTTTAAATTTATTTTTTGCCAAGTGTGGTAGCACACACGTGTAAACCTAGCACTCAGTAGGCTGGAGCAGGAAAATTACTGTGAGCCAGAGCATGTCGTGAGTTTAAGGCCAGCCTGACCTAATGAGTTGTCTTTAAAAATTCATTTTTAACTGATAAAATTGTGTATATTGATCATGTACAATGTGATGTTTTATGTTACATGCACATTGTGCATTCTTTTCTGTGACTGTCCTCTAACACTATTAATTTCTTTTTATTCCGCATTACGGCTTCATACTCATTTTTCTCTCTTCCTTCTGATATCACATTAATTTCTCAAAATGTACTTTCTTCATCTTCTGGCTTCCTACCCTCTTTACCTTATCTAGTATAACTACTAAGCTTTGTGAATCTTTAGATAGCTAGTTATGTTTATGCTATTGCTATTGAATACTTAGGATACTAATATCTGGATTGCCTTGGGATCATTAACAATATCGTGACCTATTCCTGGAGAACTGAGTACTGAGCAAAATATGCTGCAACCTCCCATCCAGAGTAAGGGGAAATGGTTGGGTCCTGGGAAAAAACAATAGTTAGCCGTGCCACAACACTGAAAAATAGACATTAACTAAAGAGAATTCCCTACTAGAAGTGAAGTTTGCACTACAATAAACGGCAAACCTCCACACAAAACAAACAGAAAAACAAAAGAAAAAGATAAGAAAATACCATAGAAATATGAGAAAATAAGCCAACAAAATGTCTGTAGAAGTACTAAGCTGTAACTATCTGAACCATGGGACATTAAAGGAGAAGAAACCAATCACAACACACCCATGTTAATCAAAATGATATGAAGGGAGGTAACAGAACAGATTTATCAGGCATTTAACAAGGTCACAGAAAGCATAAGCAAACAGATATTGAATGAAATAAATTGATCAGCGAATCTAAAGAACACACTAGCAAAAATCTATCAGAGCTAAAGAAAATGATGCAAAACATGACTCAGCAGCATAGAAAAGAATGAGCCTCTGAAAAGTCTCCAGATAGAAATAGAGGAGATTCAAAATCAAAAGTCTGGGCAGCAGAAGTGAGCAATGTGGGAACAGTGTCAGGAGTAGAGGACGGGGCTGCTGTCAGTGATCAACTAGTAAGAGATACCATAAAAACAACAAGAGGACATGAAAACTGGATCCAATAGTTCCTAAATGATACGAAGATGACTCAACTAAGATTAACTAGAATTAGTGGAAAATCAGGATAGCACAAATGGCATAAAGAGCTGTTCACTGAAATAATAGCATGAAATTTTACAAATATGAAAAAATTAACATAAAAATGAGTGAAGCATGTAGAACCTCAATCCTATTTGATCATGGTGTATTATCTTCTTGATGATTTGCTGCATTCTGTTTGCCAGTATCTTATTAAAAATTTTTACATCTAAGTTCATTAGGGAGACTGGCCTGTAGTTCTCTTTTTTGATTGGTTCTTTCTCTGGTTTTGGTATCAAGATAATTCTTGCTTCCAGGAATCAGTTTTGGAGTATTACTTCCCTCTCAGTTTCATTAGTTTGAAGAGTAGTGGCATTATATATTCTTTAAATTTCTTGTAGAATTCAGCAGTAAAGCCATCGGGACCTGCGCTTGTCTTTGTTAGTAGAATCTTAATTACATCTTCAATTGTGTTGAATGGTATTGGGTTATTTAGAATTTTTATATGTTATTGATTTAGCTTTGGTAATTCATATGTATCTAGGACTCTGTCTATTTCTTTTGTGTTTTCCATTTTATTAGAGCACAGGTTCTCAAAGTAGGTATTGATCTGGATTTCTGCAGGATTCATTATGTTTTTACCCCTTTCATTTCTAACTGCATGGATTTGAGTCTTTTCTCCTTTTTTTGATAAAGTTAGCTAAGAGTGTGTTAATTTTTTTAATCTTTGAAAGAATCCATTTTTTGATTCATTAAGTTGTTTTTTTAGTCTCAATTGCATTTATTTCTGGTCTGTCTGATCTTTTATATTTTCCTCCCTCATAATGAGTTTTGAGCTTGACTTGTGCTATTTTTTATTAGAAGCTTAATGTTCAACATTAGGCTATTAATTTGAGCTCAACCTGTTTTTCTGATGTGGAAATTTACAGCTATAAATTTCCCTCCTAGAAGTGCTTTCATTGTGTCTCAAGTTCCGGTATGTTGTATTGGCACTATTGTTTAATTGTAGCAACTGACTAATTTCTCTAATTTCATTTGTGACATACTGGCTATTCAAGAGGGCATTACTGAATTTCCATGTGTTCATGAGGTTTTTGTGGTTTGTTTTGCCGTTGATTTCCAATTTCATTACACCATGGTCTTGTAGTGGCAGGCAACTGATGCCCCCTGGGAGATTTGAATGACTGGTCCACATCCTACCAGAAAGGGAGGGACACCAAGAATGAGAGGCACTGGACCAGGCCTGACACTCCTGTTGCAGAAAGTGGTGGAAGAATCAGATCAGAAAGAAGTTGAGTTTGAACAAGCCAAGAGGAAATTTCAGTAAAAGCAGATGAGCAAAGAGAAAAGCTACTTTCTCTGAGAGACAAGCGGGGGTGCCCAAAACGGAGCCCCCATTGACTGAGGGCTTGTGGTGTTGTTTTACAGAGTCAGGGATTCTAACTTTCCCCTTAACTGAGGGTGCCTTTATGTGACTGGTTAGTTGACTAATTGCTAGGGAATAAGGAGGAAAGTCTTCGGGGGATTTTTCAGTATCTAAGGTCTTGTTGCTTTTTTATTCTTCCCTTTTAAGTTCTTACAAAACAAGCATTGTATAGAGGGAATGTGACCACAACCTTAGATCTTAGCTGCAGGTGTTAGACTAACTTTTATCTTTCTTGGGGATGTTCCTCATCTCTCCTTACCTAAGGTTTTTCCTAACTACAGTTTTGTAATATGCGTGGGATAGTTTCAATTCCTTTTCATTTATTTAAGCATGTTCTATCATATAGCATGGGGTCTTTTTTTGAGAATGTCCCATGTGCACCTGAAAAAAATGTGTGTTCTGATTTTGTGGGATGGCACACTGTGTAGGCATCTACTAAGTCCATTTCTTCAGTTTTGGTTCAGTTCTGATAATAATTTGTTGATTTTTTGTCTGGTTGATCAGTCATTTGTGACAGTGGGATATTGAAGTCGCCTGTTACAATTGTATTAGTGCTTATTTGCTTTTTCATGTTCATTAATATTTATTTTAAAATGTTGGGTACACTGGTATTTGGTGCATATGTATCTATGAATGTTATCTCTTCTTTTTGAATCATTCTTGTCACAAGGAAGTAGTTACCTTCTTTTTCTGTCTTAATCAATCTTGGCTTGAAATCTATTTTATCTGCAAATAGAATAGCTACCTCTGCTTTTTTCTTGGTCGTTATTGCATAATATGTTAGTCACTTTTCTCTTGTTGCTGAGACAAAATATCCAGCTCCAAAAATTAAAGGGGGAAAGGTTTATTTGGCTTATAGTTCATAGAGATTTCAGTTTTTAATCCACTGGCTCCAAGGCAGAGATGGTGTAAAGGTGCGCACAAGGCAACAAAGGTAACAAGAAAAAATTTAACAGCATCTTTCTGCCTCTTTTATCTTATTCAGACTACCAGGATTTGGGTGGTGCCAAACTGATCACTTGTGTGTAATGGTTTAGTAATCATACCCCTGAACCCCAGGATCACACATTCCAGATTCAACTATCTCTAAAGAAGAAAGTCCCACCTCATCTGTATGAAACTTGGGGGAACATCTAAATACAAATCACAACACATGCAGTATTGTTTTTCACCCTTTAACTTTCTATCTATGAATTTCTTTTCTAGTTAAATATGTTTCTTGTATCCAAAATATTGTTTGATCTTGCTTCTTGTTCCATTGTGCCAGTTTTCTTTAATTGGTGAATTGATACCATTTACATTGATGATTATAACTGATACATATTACGTTGTACAATATATAACATGTGTCCTTGTCATTTTACTTTCCTAGCTTTGGTTCCCTTTCTTTCTCATCTGTTTAAATACTTGCCTTGCCTGGTGGATTCATTCTGTTTGGGTTCATGGAGTTGTAGTCATTGTTATCTCTTTCTAGAATATCCTTCAGAACATTTTGAAGGACTCATTTGTTGGGAATGAATTTCTCCAAGTGTCCTTTCTCATGAAAATATATTATTTCTCCATCAATGGTAAAAGATAATTTTTCATAGTACACCAGTTTGGGTTGGCTGTTGTTTTCTTTTAGGGATTGAAATAATTCACTCCAATCTCTTCCTGATTTAAGGGTATTTGTTAAGAAGTCTGCTATAATTCTGATTGGCTTTCCTTTATAAGTGATTAGTTTCTTTCTCTAACAGCTTTTAATATTCTGTTCTCGTGTTTTCTTTCTACAAATTTAACTATTATGTGCCTTGGAGTATTTTTTTATCATGACTAGTTGGAGTTCTATGTGCCTCATTTACCCATATGTCAAGTTCTTTTCCTATGCTTAGAATGTTTTCTGCCACTGCTTCTGTAAACATGTATTTTATACTTTTTACACTTTGTCTTGCTTTTTCATTGACTCTGATCAATCTTATTTTCTTTTCCTTTGCATCATCTAGCAGCTGTTGGATTGATTTTCCATGGTTCCTTGATATTTTTAAGAAATCTTTCTCTTCATGATCACTATCCACAATTCTGTCTTCTAGATTTGATATTCTGTCCTCAGATTGCTTCATTCTATTGTATATACTTTGAATAGCATTTTTAATCTCCTTGATATCTGTTTGAATTTGTTTCCTGAATTCCATTTCCTTCCTATATTGAGAATTCAGGATTTCCAACATTTTCCCTAGCTTTCCTATTTTTTAAATCTGTATTTTGTCTAGATTTACTAATCATGTCCTTCATTATGACCGTCATGATCATCATCATCACCATCAACTCTCTCTCTCTCTTTCTCTCTCTCTCTCTCACACACACACACACACACACACACCCCAGATGAACAGAAAATAAGAAAATAAAACTCTACACACAAAGAAAGACACAAAAATGTCCCTGGCTTTCCACCCACATCAAACTATTTGTCCATGCCTCTCAAAAAGTCTCTACACAGTACACAAATTTGGCGACATTTTAGATTCTATGGAAGATGGCCTCTCTGCTTGGAATTCATTAGCATTTGGAAGTCAATGGGAGGGATTTCACATGGTTGCTGTTCATGTTGTTGAGCAGCTTAGAGGGTGTAATGGGATGGATTCCACACAGGTGCCAAACTCTGAGGCCTGTGGAGGATGCACAGTAGGCGAATTGCCACAGGGGCACAGAGCTCAGTGGCTTTTGGAGGAGTGGCAAGAGAATGCCATCCTGGCAATGCTCCAGTGTTTTTTCTCCACCCATGGATTACATGTTTCAGAGCTGCTGCACACCCTTGCAACTCTCTTATGATTACTCAGTGCCTGGTTATAGATCTAGAGTCTTGTTTCTGTTTGTCTCTAGAGCTTAGTGGTTCTAACTCAGTTACTGCATTTGGAATGATTCTCTAGCCTTCTTTGGTGCTTTATTCTCTGGTAGCCCTCTCCTGTGACTGTTTTGGTCCCTGGGCAGGGACCTGTACCCAGTGCAGGGATGTGCAGGGATCCCACCACTACTGTTGTACTTAGCTTGTTCCCTCAGGGGAATTGATCCTTTCTCCAAATGCCGTCTTCAGTAGACTTGGGCTGTAAGCTGTGCCAGGACTGAGAAATTGCCTCATTCTGCAATTCATCTGCTGAACTTCTTTTTCAAATTGACTTCGTGTGTTTTCATTTTTTAATTCACTTCATTTTCTGTGTACTTGCAGGTCGTGGTGAGCATCTTTCAAGTGTCTGTTAAGCCCTGCTGCTCTAGGCTGCCATGTGTGCAGTGAAGTTCATTTTTAAATTTTTGCACACACTTATCCAATTGTTCTAGCATCATTTGTTTAACAAATTGTCTTTTTTTTCAGCTGAATGACTGTTGCATCTTTATTTTAAAAATCAGTTGTCATCTATGTGTGCCTTTTCCAGATTCTTTACCAAATCTATTATCTGTGTGCACCACTGTCACATTTTTATTGGTATAGCTATGTAATAAATACTGAATCATGTAGTGTCAGTCCCTGAATTTCTTAGCTTCTAAATTGCTTTGGCTATTTCAAATTATTTATATATTCATATGAGTTTTAGAATCAATGTTTCCAATTTTTACACAAGTGAATTTTTCTTGGGATTATATTGAATCTATAAACCAATTTGTGGAGAATCATTTTAACATCATTGAGTCTTCCAGCTTGTTAACCTATTACATATACCCATTTACACAGATCTTCCTAAATTTCTCAAAATGATGTTTTCTACTTTTATGTGTGCAAGTCCTGGGCAATTTTTATGAGATTTATCATTAAATATGCTATATTTTATGGTTTTAAGTGACATTTTATTTTAATGGAGTTTTTAAAGCTTCTATTTCTGATTGTTTGTGGCTAATATATAGAGATGAAAATGATTTTATGTTCATTTTGTATCCTAAAACTTTTGGTAAACTCACTTCACTTATTAGTTTCCTGTGAATTCCATCAGGTTTTCTACCCAATCAGGTTGTCTGTGAATAGAGACATTTTCCTCTTTTACAGTGTGGAAGCAGTTTTCTGAATTGCTTTGTTGTATTTATTAGATTTTCCAGGAATGTGATGGTTAAAATTGAAGAGCTTTGATATTCTTGTCTTCTTCTTTATTTTAAAGAAAGCATGTTCAGTCTTCTACCATTGAGTATGATATTAGCTGCAGATTTTTCATAGATACACTTTATTAAGTTGAGAAATTTACCTACTATTTCTTTTTTCCTGTGAGTTTTTTTAAACTCAGGAATGGGTGATGAATATGATCATATGGTTTTTCTATAGTTATTGAAATGAATAAAAATTTTAGAAATTTATTAATATGCTTAGTTTCCTTGATTTTGGGCTGTTAAGCCAATGCTATATTATTAGGGTAAACCTCACTAGGTCATGACATGTTTTTCTTTTATCTGATTTGGTAAAAGTTAAAGAGTATTTGTACGTATGATCATGTGTGATATTGAATTATAGCTTTTTCCTAAAATTTTTTTTGGTTTTGCTATTTGATAATACTCATTTTATAGAATAAGTTGGAAAGTATACCCTTTTTAATTTTATGGAAGGGTTTGTGGTAAATTGACATTATTTCTTCATTAAATAGTAGGATTCACCAGTGAAGCTATCCAAGTCTGGAAATTTTCGCATGAGACGGTTTTCATTTATAAATTACATTTCTTTAATTTATATAGTGCTATTTAGCTTCTCTATTATTTCTTAATTTAGCTTTCATAGTTTTCATCTTAGATTTTTTTATCTAAGTTGTTGAAATTATTGTCCTAAGGTTGTTAATGGTATCTCCCACATTATCCTTTTAAAGTCTGTAAAATCTCCAGTGATGTCACTTTTCTTACTTATCATACTTGTGTTTTGTGTATTCTCTCTTTTATTCCTGGCCAATATAGCTAGAGATTGAGCAATTTTATTGATCTTCTTGAAGAATCAGCTTTTGGTTTCTTCAATATTTTTTCAATTTCTGTTTTTACCATTTACATTTTGATCTTTAATCCATCCTGTTTATCTAGGAATCAAACACAAGGCCTTGCACATGCTATTTCTGAGGTCTTGCTTTTGTAGTTCAGGTTAGCTCTGAACTCAGCCTTGAACTCACAGCAATCCTCCTGCCTCTGCCTCCCAAATGCTGGGATTACAAGTGTGAACCAGCACGCCCAGCACTGTGTATGTGGTTCTGATTGCTGGGGGGTGTGAGTCTCCATGCCCAATATTGTTGTATGTGGTTGGGCCCTTGCATTTGAAAGGTAGGCGCTAGAACCACTGAAGTAAATCCCTGGCCCCCTACTACTCTCTAAACTTTACCATATCCATTCTTCTGCTTACTTTGAGTTTTTATTTTATTTTTCCCTTTTGCAAAGTTGAATGCTGAAACCACAAATTTAAGACCATTATTCTGGTTTCATATAGGTCATTAATGCTGAGTAATCTTCCAGCTATTGTTTTACTGACAATTTGCGAATTTGGTATATTGTGTTTTTTTTTTAATTCAGTTTAAAATACCTTCCATTTTGACTTTTTATTTCTTTTTAAATACATGAATTATTTAGAAATGTGTGTTTATTTTCTGAATATTTGCTGATTTTCCAGAGAATATTCTTTTGTTAATTTTTTTCAGTTAAACATAGAACTCTGCACATGCTAAGTAAGCATTCTGCCACAGAGCTATATCCCCATCCTTTAAAAAAATTTGTTTTGAAGTGGAGGGAAGGAAAAGAAAGGAGATTTAAAAAGGAATTAAGATGTATTATGTATTTGTACCAATTCCCCTCAAAGAATATGCACATTAAGTATTACAAACATGCTAATAAAGAATAAATGAGTGAAAGAAAAAAATCTTTTGAGACAAGGTCTTGTTAAATTGCGCAGGCTAGCACCATACTCTAGTCCTCCTGCCTGCAGCCTCTTAAGTTATTGTGATCACCGGCATGTGTGCTGCATCCAGCTTAATTTTTAATTTAATTCCATTGGAGTGAAAGATCGTACTTTGTATGATGAATCCCTTAAAGCAAATGAGAATTTGTTCTACAGCTTAAAATATTGTCTTCTTTGGTAAATATTTATGTGAACTTGAAAGGTTTATATATTTCATTGGTGTTGGTTGAGTGCTTTATAAATGTCGATCAGGTGAAGCTGACTGACAGTGTTGACCACAGTGCATCTTTGTTGATTATTTATTTATTCTACCAATTATAATAAGACAACATTTCAAACTGTGGCTATAAACATGTATTTGTTCATCTCTCCCTGCAGTTATTCCAGTTTTTGTTTCTTATATTCTAAAATTCTGTTGTACGGGGCATAAACATTTAGGTTCATGTGCTTGTGATGAATTGATTTCTTTATTATCTTAAAATATCTTTTTAACAGTACTAATTATTGTTTGTTTTGAAATTTACTTTGTCTGATTTGAGGGGTGGGGTTGAGACAGGGTCTTGCTTTGTAGTTCAGACTGACCCCAAACTCACTGTGTAGCCCAGACTGGCCTCAGACTCATAGTGGTCCTCCTGCCTCAGCCACCTGAGTGCTGGGATTATAGGCATGTGCCACAATGCCTGGTCTGTACATATTATTTCTCTTAAAATAAGTTCCAAATTCAATATAGTAGAATTAATTATAGGTAAGTATTTTCTATTATAAGAATATCTCATTTTTCCATTATTTCCTTGTTTTTCAGCTTTATCAACTATATTAATATAGCTACTTCAGCTTTATTTTGATTACTTTGAGAATAGCATTATTACCTCATCCTCTTTTTTCTTGTCTTTTTTTTTTTTTTTTAGATATGGTCTTCCTTTTTTGTAGTTCAGGCTGGCCCTGAGCTCAGCCTCAAACTCACAACAATCCTCCTGCCTCTGCCTCCCGAGTGCTGGGATTACAGGCGTGAGCTACCACACCCGGCACTGTAGCGTGTGGTACTGGTTGCTGCTGGGGTGAGTCTTCACACCCTGTTGTATTTTGTTACTGGGGATTAAATCCGGGTCAGTGCATTTCCAAGGCAGATGCTGGAACCACTGAGCTAATACCCGGCCCTATTACTCCATCCTCTTAACAAATTTTGTTTTTATTTTTAAAGTCTGCTTCTTGTAGGTAGCATATATCTGAAAATTGTGTTTTTATTTTGATCTAATTTATCTCTGCCTTTTAATAGAGCAATTTAGTCATTCATATTTAACATTGTTGTTGATATAGTTACACTAATTCATCATCACATTATTTACCTTATGTGTAGTTAGTATTTTATGATTTCTTTTTAAATAGACTTTATCATTACATTTATTACACTATGTTCATTAGATATCTCTTTGTTAATTTGTTAAAGTCTATACTATATACATATATATACATATATTTACTCCATCATATCCCATCTTCAAAATATATAACAATATAATACAACCATTCAATTTCTAACTTTGTTCTGTATTATATTATATTTTATGAGTGTACCAAAATGTACTTAGTCTACCCATTATATGCAGAATAGGTGAACCTATTTCTGATATTCAAATCCTCCTCCTAAATAACTTTATGAACCTTAACTAATAGTCTATATTATTTCTCTTAAAATAAGTTCCAAAGTCAATATAGTAGAATTAATTATAGATAAGTATTTTCTATTATAAGAATATCTCATTTTTCCATTATTTCCTTGTTTTTCAGCTTTATGAGCAATCACTACTTTAGGAACTTTACTCACAGATAAATAACCAAAAGATAATGATCTACTGGCAAATAGAGGTTCGTCTCCCGTGCTCTTGTGTTTGGCTGCCCAGTTTGCTCTAGAGGTAATTCATGTGTATCCATCTACTAGACTTTTTACCTCCTTTCCTTTTTGAATGACAACGAATGTAATGATTACCAGTTACAGGAGACACACTTATTCTGTTTTGCCTCACATTTTTCACACCAAGCTAAGGTAAACAATACAAACTGAGGAACATATTTGTGCTTAAAATAACATAAAAATAAAATTAGCAAGATATTATTTTTTAAAGGAAACTTCAGATTTAGAATGCTATATCATGTAAATAAATTGATATTTATTTGGAAATTTATCTTTTTCATCAAATTCAATAAGATGGTTTAAATTTCTGTAGACATTTTTATTTCATCATGAAAGAATGTTAGTGTAATAAATACTTGTACCCTTATTTTTTTACTTGCAAGATTTTGATTTTAATAATATATAGGAGTAGGAAAAGCATAGTAAAACAGCTCTAGAGCCCATGGTCTGGGTGTGAATATTCCTACTTACTAAGTGCCTAAATTCTTTATATCTTAATTTTATTATTTACACCACAAAAATAATAACTATCTTTTGGACTGTTACCCAAACTGTGAGAATAGTTTTGAAAATGTGATTTGCAAATTATGAAGCTCCTTCTCCTTAAACCAGGTTAGTTTCAATTCTTTCTCCTAGATAAAACCATCTTTTTACTCAAAACTACAGTTCCATAATTCTCCCACTAGCTCTCTTCTGCTATTTATATCGAAGGTAAATTTATAAATCTTCCTTTAAAAAGATATTTGCTTTAGGGCTTTCTGCCACAGAATTTCTTTCATTTCCTCTTCCCTGTTCTGCACAAACATCCTGTGTCTGCATCTGCCAAATATTTTTCTTCTTTCATGTTTTCTCTTACCTTCTGATTAATATAAAAATACATACTGTTCAAATCATATTTATCGATTAGCTAGAGCAAGATATTGGTCTAGGTACTGCAAATGTGGTCCTCAAAGATCTTACAAGTCAATTTAAACACACAAGGCATATATAAGCAATATAAGACAATATATAAAATAAAGACCAAATAACTGATAAACCAAATAACTGTTAAAAATTACTAAAATTCAGAGGAGGAAGAACACTGTGTCCTGGAAATGATTTGGGAAGTCTGTCTCTACAGGGGAGAAAAACATTAATTAGGCTTTGGAAAGGGTAGTAATTTGATATGTGAGAACTTTTGTTTTAAAAGAATGGGATAATAAGATATGAAAAAGGGAACATGTTTGGCATTTTGTTAGAATGATAGATGATTTATTTCTTCGCCATTTTAGATCTTGGCCCTAAAGTAGCAGTAGTTTATATTGTTATGATGTTTATATAGAAAAATATAAGATAAAGTTGAAGATATACCTTGACCAGATTATACAACAGTCGTTCTCAACAATAAGAAAACATTGATGGTAATGTATGTAAAGGCATTGCTCTAGGAAAATTATTTTGATTTGCCTTGTGAGCTGATTAGACAGAAGTTAGAAGCAGGATAAGACAGAAGACTACAGCAATCTAGTCTCAAGATAAGAGTCTATAAAAGATGGTAAGACTACTAAGCACATAAAATATTGCCATCCTCCCTTGAAAATAAGCTACCCTCTCTTTCAATCCTTTACAAAATTCACCCCTATACACACACTCATAAGAGATCTGTGCAGTCTAGGTTCTGAAAACTGAAGCAGTCAGGAAGAAAACTTCCACAGAGTAACACCACCTGCAACTATGCTATGTATTCTGCCTTCTCAACTGCGACCATGGGTGGACCATCTATGTTTATTCCTAATGCCATTTTATGATTTGAACAACTATTTCCATCACCTCTTGATTCTTTTCCTCTCTCAACTTGTCATCTTTTTGTTCTGTTATTTGTTTATATTCTATCAGCATATAAACAGACTCAGTTACCTCATCTTAACAGAACAAAACTAAAAAATAAATCTTCTTGACCCTCCTCTCACCAGTCTTTGCCCAACTTTTCTTCTGTTTGTAGTGAAACTCTTCTAAAATATCATCCATACTTACTGTTTCTAATCCCTGTCCTCTATATCTCCTGAACCTCTATTGAGCTTTACTAAAACTATTTTTGTGAAGGTCACCAGTGATGCTGACATTGTAAATTGCAATGTTTAATTTCAGCCATCATTGTATTTTACCTATTCAACAATAGTCAATATAGATGACCAGTCTTTGCTCTCTGCAATCATTAGCTTCCAAGATACTCATATTATCCTTGTTTTCTTCCTACTTCCTACATGTTATTCTTCTTTGATGGCTCCTCTTTTTTCTTTCCCAGCCATGTCCTTAAGAGAAAAAAATAGCAGGATTTTGATAAAGTATAAACTGATTACCCAAGAAAACAGGAAAGTGAATAACTAAAAAAATGATGTCCTGGCCAGTATCATTAAGGCCTAATTTATGACATTCATAAGGGAAGAAAATAGTTGTATGGGGATTTTTTCTGACCACATTCTGCCAAATGGATACAGGTTCAATAGAATGTTAGACTTAGACTTGTGGTTTTGCTACATGAATACAATGAACCAAAAGAGGAACACAGAATTCAAGAATAAAGAGAGTGTTATTATTAATCCCTGTGGCATTTAAACAGGTATAGAGAAGGGTGTTAAAAGTGTAAGACAGTGACGAGTTAGGGATATGACTGCAGTTGAAGGGTTGCTAGAGTTGGCGTGATAGAGGAGAAAGGTGGACGAGTAAGAAAGAGGCAGTGGTCAGAAAATGAACCACATCAAGCTGGAACCTATGCGAGGGGCTTAGGTGACCATTAGGGACGTTCTCACTGTCAGGGTCTGCAGGTGTAGGCCTGGAACTTGGTACAGTCCAGAGTGAGTACTTCCATAAATTTTGCACCCTGGGTGCTTTTCTCACCTTACCTGATCACCCTATTCTTAGCCCTGACTAAAGATATGAAAAGGTTGCAATTATTAGTGACAACAAGATCTAGTGAAGAGCAGTGGCACGAATGGCTAAGATAGTTGGCAAGTGGAATTCTCTAAAAGACTTCGATATTGAAAATGACAAATATTAAGACAAGAGTGGTTTAGGGGCAAGAAAAAAAGTCTTAGCAATAATGAAATCATCAAGAAGTTAGAAGAAACAGCTTCAGAGCTGATTGAGCCCAGCAACAAAGAGCAAGATGTGTGGGATAGTCAGTGATAAGAAATTGAAGTTGGGGTTTCAGGGAGGAAGCATAGATAATAATTTTAAAATGACAGTGAAAAGCAAGAAAGGTATTTACTGCATTTCCACAATCGGGATAGAAGGGCAAGGAGAGCAACAGTTCCACTTGAGAGGGTTCAGCGGCAGCAGTTATCTTGGCTTGCCATCACTGCATTAGACCAATAAGGTGGAGGAGACTTTCAGAGAAGAGGCTGCTTATATGGGAGATTCTGCTGATGGTGGATGGAGAGAAGATAGTAGGATGACTGAGGTAACTGGGGAGAGATGAGAAAGGACAAACGAGGGTATTCCAGAGCCTTTGAGGAATTAGCATGCTGAAATGAAGATGATTTGACAATCTGGAGTTCTTTCTGTCACTTTAAAAAAAAGGAATAAAGAGTGTAACAGAGTTAGACCAAAATGGATTTAAGGCAATGTTGGCGAAGCTGTGAATGTTGGTAGGTTTCTGGAGCTAATGTGAACCTGTATGTTGTCAGTGAGTTTTATCTTCATTTTGCTATCTTGTCGTAGCTCTTTTGAGAACATAGACTGAACATGTTAAGATTTTTTTTTCTTGTCCTTAATGGGTAAGAATATAGATAATTTAAGTATCACTTTGAGATGTAATTTAGTGTATTATATTGTTCTTTTTAGAATGGACAACAAATTGTGGCAGGAAGAGATCTGGAATATTTGGTTTAACATTCAGAAGACTCACAACAAGTACTGATAGCTTTAAAGTAAGTAACTCACATTCTGTTGAAAGGACATTTCCTACTCACCTTCTTCTTGATCGGTGAACTGCCAACAGAGTGCTAATGAGGTCAATGACTGTTACTGCCCTCATATAAACAACAGAAAAGACAGCAGTTGAATCTGATCTTCCCTCTTCTTTCTAGGAAGATAAAACGCTTGTCAGAAGGGAACTTTTTATACAATGGTGAAGGAGAAAGTTGGGGTTGGTACATGATAGCTATTAATGTTTTGATTGAGAACATGCTAATGAAAAAATGGGAAAGCAGAAGTATTCTAGGGTGGAAGAAGTATTCTCCTGTTAGCCAATCATACTTCAGACAGTACTTTCAAAGGGAAGTGGTGTCACAAAAATCAAAAGCCAAATGGAGTTGAGATAGTTGCATACCTTCAGTCACATAAGTATTTTAGATCATTTACAACAGAAAGTATTTTTAAAGCATTTTCAGGTTTGGAGCTACCAATTACTATACTTTATTTCATCAACTTGTCATTATATTTCCAGGTCCCTTCAAAGCATAGTGACCCTATTTAATGTGGGACCCATGGGCCAGTTTCAGGTTTCTTTACAGAAAGAAAAATATAAAATTGTGTACACAATGTCTGATGTTCTAACAGGTAATTTTGGGCAATGATGCAAGTTGTGGAACCATTTATTAATTTGTTATGAGGAACATTTTGTTTCAAAATGTTTTATTAAATTAAATTAAATCACAGAACTGCTGTGTTTTCATGACAACTGAAAGGGAGTTTTCAGGCAGACAGATATTTTTAACAAAAATATCTGAATTGGACAACTGTGAGTTAACTGTGTTCTTAAGCAACTACGGGTTGACTAGGTAAATGTGACTCTTTGTAGAATGTACCTGAATAGCCATGACAGCTTCTGCAGGCCATCACCAAGGGAGTGAAATGGACTGAGAAAGTCCTGCCAGAACCCTCTGCTCTGCCCCCTCCCCTCCTCTGCTTTGTGTAAACCCTGCGGGCTCTATTCCCAGGGAAACTGCACTGGAACTGAGCCTCAGAGATGTACAAAATGTCAAATAACTAACCAACCAGATGGCCAAATACTCTGCTTCTGCTTCTGTATCTCCTGCTTGCGACCCTCTAAAACTGCTACCCCCCCCTGCCCCCCATATTCTGGGCCTGACCTCTTTGGGGAAAGATCCCAGTCAGGTCCACTGGTGTGAATAAAGCTGGTCACTGCCTGTAAACTTTGAGGGGCCCTCTGTTTCCTGGTTTGGATGTTCTATAACACAACCATTAAATGATACAAAGAGCTATGAATATAACAAGATTGCCCTCTCCTTATCATGTCTTTTCTCAATTCTGCCTCCTAGGATAATAATTTAGTATATATTCTTATGTATTTCTGCCTAAGAATCACTTTGTTTATTATTTTATTACACAGGTATCTGTTTTGTCTTGTTCTTCCAACAGTTTCTCAAATGCTAGAATTAAAAAATAAGCAAGTTATTTCAATTATACATTCACCACTAGAACAATTGTAGTAACTGTTAATAGAAGCTTTATGTTGAGAGATGTATGGTTCAGTGGATAAAATTAATATAGGTTTTAGGACCAGTTTTCCTGGGTTCATATCCTAACTCTGCTCTTTGGCAAGCTTCTTATGATTTCTTGGCTTCCATTTTTCTATGTGTAAAAACAGTAGTAACAATATTGAACCTCATGGGTTTTCTGTGATTATGGTGTGATTTAATACATGTAAAAGACAAAAGATTTATGTGATCTGAAGAAAAACCAGAGTATGTTAATATGTGAAACAAGTTATACCCCATAACCTGGCTAGCTTGTTGATTCTGACTCGGTTCAACTCAACTGGAAGTATGCTAGGGTTTCTCTTCACTTTCTGTGGTAGACAATACCATCAACAGTTTGATAATCCATGGAAGAATTTGTTCAACAAGTTTTCATTCATAATACGATCGCCTCATGATTTGAAAGAAAGTTTTATCTGAAGTCTTGATTAGGGATAACTTTTAAAAATATCACCTATCTCTACATTCTGTCCTTGAACAAGGGCTTATAATAGTGTATCTCTACTGCATTTTGGTTTCTTATATTTTCAACTAGAGGCAATATATGTTTTTCATTTAAATTTTTGGGAAATATCTATGTTTGAGATGACATGGGAGTTATAATTTACTTTATCATAATATAAATTTTACCCAAGCACATATCATAAGATTGGTCATTTCTTTTTTATTCTTAAAGTCTTTATTGGTACATTATGAATACACATCATCATCACATTCAACATTGAGAGTTTGTACCCCTATATGACACGACTTGATTCTCATTTTTCCCCTTCCTCCACTCACCCTGCAATCCTCACCCCCTATATACATAAGCTTTGTTTCCTTTTTTTGTATTACTCTCACATTCTTTTTCCCCTCATTATTTACCCCTACACGCTCTTTCCTTTTAAATATTTTATATTTCTACAATATCAACTATATATACTAGAACTCATTTACATCTTCATTTTCTCATACCAGAGGAAAAAAAGGATATTTACACATCTGTGACCTATTAATTTCACTTATGAGGATGACCTGAAGGTACATCCATTTGAGTATGAATGACTCAGTCTTATTGTTTTTAATGGCAGAATAATACTCCATCCTATAAAAGAACCACATCTTCTTTGTTCAGTCTCTATTTGATGGACATTTGGGTTGTTTCCAAGATTTAACAATCACAAAATGAGCTGCTATAAACATGGGCACACATATGTTGCTGTGATATGAATCTTTTAGTTTTTTTTGTGTGTATACCTAGCAGAGCAATGGCTGGCTCAAATGAGACCTCCACTCCTAGTTTTTTCAGGCATCTTCACACTGATTTCCACAGGGGTGGTATGAGTCTATACTCCCATCAACAATGGATAAGGGTTCCTTTTTCTCCACAGCCTCACCAACATTTGTTGCTGGCTAATTCTGAGATAGCAGCCATTCTTTGTGGAGTGAAATCCTCAATGGAGGAAAGATAGCCTCTTTAACAAATGGTCCTGGAAAAACTAGGCTTTAACCTGCTAAAGACTAAAGCTAGACCTATGTCTTTCACCGTGTACCAAGCTAAATTCAAAGTGGATTAGAGTCCTAAATATTAAAACAGACACACTAAAGCTGCTGGAAAACAGGTTAGGTAAAACTCTTGAAGGCATTGGCTTAGGGAAAGACTTCCTGAACAAAACTCCTGTAGCATGAGAATTGGAAGAAGAAATTAACAAATGGGATCTCATTCTATTAAAAAGCAAAGGAAACCACCACCAGAGCAAAAAGGCAACCAACAATGTGGGAAAGGATCTTTACCAGCTGTTCCTCAGACAAAGGGCTACTATCTCGAATATATAAAGAGCTTAAAAAACCAGCCCATCCAAATTTAAAGACCCAATTCCAAAATGGGAATCTGAAATTAACAGATACTTTTCAGAATCAGAAGTAAGAGCAGCTAAGAAGCATATGAAGAAATGCTCAACATCACTGGTCATTGGAGAGACGCAGATGAAAACAAGATGGGCCATTTCTTTAGGGTGCTATAAGTCAATTAGAATGGGACTCAGACAGCAAAATAATATTAGGCAGTTGGAAATGAGTATACAAAATATTTGATATTGAGAAATTAATCATGATGGTAGCATAGATAGATTTTTTTCAAAAGTATTACCTCTTAGAGATGCATTCTTGAAATATATGTGGATGAGATGATGTGATGTCTGGAATTTGCTTCAGAATAGTATGGGAGGGAAACTAAGTGGAGTTATCAATGAGATAAGATTGATGATAAGTTGATTATTAACATAGATGGGGATTTATTGCACTTGTTTTTTTAATATGTGAATATCTTTGAAATTTACACAACAAAGTTGTTTTTTAAAGAAGGAAACTCAGAGACCAAACTTTGATAAATATTACAGTGTGAAAACTCCTTGAAGGCTAGGACTCTTTATTCATCTCTATACTCCTGGAGCCTAGGATAGGATTGAAAACATAACTGCCACTGACTTCATTTAAATAATTGAATATCAGTGCTTTTGAAGATCTTTAACACTAAATGTAAAGGACCTTTATATTCCATGTCATTGTGCTATATAGTCAAAACTTGTTCATTTGTTCCAGTTTGGAAGTGGAATAATAGGGAATTTTGTCTGAATTGGTGGCATATACTGTAGAACATTTTTAAAATAAACAATCATTGTTTTCAAATAGATGTAATAACAGAGAATATTTTCTAGCAGTGTTTTCCAGTGGAGGTCAGAGCTCAAAATAACAAAAATTAGACTAACTTGTAAAAAAAAAAAAATACCTGAGAATTAAAAGACTCATATTACAGTGATATATGTGCATCCATGTTTATAGCAGCCCAGTTTGTGATTGCTACATCTTGGAAACAACCCAAGTGTCCATCAACTGGAGACTGGATACAAAAAGCTGTGGTTCTTCTATAGAATGGAGTATTACTCTGCCATAAAAAATGATAAGTTTGAATCATTTCTACTTAAATGGACATACCTTGAGGATATCCTCATAAGTGAAATAAATAGGGCACAGATAGGTACATATCGCATCTTTTCTCTGGTATGAGAAAATAAAGATGCAAATGAGTCCTAGAATTGTATGTTATAGATTGTGAAATAGAAAATGCTCAATGTAAAATAGGGTGAAGGGGGAAAAATGATGAGATTGTAACAAAAAAGTAAGGAAACAAATTTGATGTATATGGGGGGGCGGTAGGGTGGGTAGGGCTATGGGAAAAAATGAGAATTAAGTTGTGTCTTATACTGGTACAAATCCCCATTATGGAGTGCAATCATGATGCATATATGTAATGTACCAATAAAGATTAAAAAATTTTTTAAAAATACCTGATTTGATGAGAAAGGTCCAGAAAATTAATGTTTTTAGTTTTAAATTTTTTACTGTACATGTTTGGAATGCATAATGATTACTTTCTTCACACATATACGTAATACATCTTACTTCTTTTTCCTTTCCTTCTCCTCAAAAGAATTAAATTTTAGCTTCAGTTATTTCACTGACTTCTGGTTACCTTAGGTAATAGCACCATTTAACTTCCTCAAGCTGTATTTTTTCATTTGTAAAATTTTTAAAGCTGGACTGGATAATTTTTTTTTTTTTTTTAGGTTTTTTGAGACAGGGTCTCGCTTTGTGGTTCAGGCTGTCCCTGAGCTCAGCCTCCAACTCACATCACAGCAATCCTCCTGCCTCTGCCTCCTGAGTGCTGGGATGACAGGCGTGAGCCACCACGGCCAGCACTGTGGTATGTGGTACTGATTGCTGCTGGGCATGAGTCTCCATGCCCAGTATAGTATGTGGTTACTGGGATCAAACCCAGGTCCTTGCTCTTGCAAGACAGGCGCAGGAACCATTGAGCTATATCCCTGGCCCCTGGACTGGATAATTTTTATATTGCTTTTCTGTTCTAAAATTGCTCAACTTTTAGCAGTCTTTCTGTCTATCTGTATCTGCCTTCCCCTCACTTTCTTTTTCTTGTCCTTCCTCTCTTCTTGTTTGTTATGACAAATCTCACTGTGTTGTTCAGGCTGACCTTAAACTCACTGTGTAGCTCAGGCTGGCCTCAAACTCAGTGATCCTTCTTTCTCAGCCTCACGCCAGTGCTGGGATTATGGGCATGCACTACCATGCCAAGTTTGATTTTTTTCTTAAATAGAATATATGTCCTTTTCCATGTCCTCATTCTTATTTGTATTAATGAATCCCTTCTAGATTATTTTATAGAGAGTCACTAAGTAAAGACATCAACTTTAACTCATCAGAAATTCAAATTAACAAAGTTTGCTATAACAGGTTATTTTATATAAACTTATTTATTTATTTATTTATTTATTTTGAGACAGGGTCTTGCTTTGTAGTTCAGGCTGTCCCTGAGCTCAGCCTCAAACTCACATCACAGCAATCCTCCTGCCTCTGCCTCCCGAGTGCTGGGATGACAGGAGTGAGCCACCACGCCCCGTACTGTGGTATGTGGTGCTGGTTGCTGCTGCGTGTGAGTCTACACCCCCAGTATGGTATGTGGTTACTGGGGATCGAACCCCGGCCCTTGCGCTTGCAAGACAGGCGCCGGAACCATTGAACTAAATCCCCAGCCCTTATATAAACTTTTAAAGACTTTTAGGATTTATCACTTAGAAAAATGTCTCTTTTCCTGAAGTAGTCATAAATAATGTTAGATTCTTTTCTGATAAGGCCAGTGTACTCTACCCTATTTCCTGTAAATTTCCTTAGTTGAGCTTGTCAGTATTTTCCTTATTTATTCTGTTGTTTCAGAGAATGGGCTTTTATTCTACTGAAGTTCATTTTACTTATTTCTTATTTGAGGTATTTTTTGGAGCAGTTTAAGTTTACAGAAAAATGTAGAAGAAGGTATAGAGATTCCCATGTGCTTCTTGCCTTCAAATATACATAAAGTTCCTCATTAGCAACATTCTCCACCAGAGGAATACAGTTGATGAATCTAAACTGATACATCATAATGACCATGAATCCTGTAGTTTAAATCTGAGGTTATTCTTGATGTTCTGCACTCTGTGTGTTTAGACAAAAGTATAATGATGTGTATCCGTTGTTACAGTATCACAGTATTTTTCCTGTCCTAAAAGTCCTCTCTGTGCTCCTCTATTCATCCCTTTTCCATCAACCCCTTACTGTCTCCATAATTTTCTCTTTTCCAGAATGTTGCATAATTGGAATAATACAGAATGTAGCTTTTTCATATTGAGTTTTTTCAATTAGTAATATATAGTTTACAATCTATGTATTTTTGTGACTGATAGTGTCATTTCAGTATGGAATAATATTGCACTGTGTGAAGGTACCACATTGTAGTCATCTACTCACTTATTGAAGGACATCTAAGTTACTTCTAAATGTTCCTGATTATGACTAAAGCCATTATAAGTATAAAAAGGGACATATACAAAACAAAACAAACTAACAACAGCAGGACCACTAGAAACTGTATTTATCCACCTATAATAGTATAGAAGAGAGACTACAAGACTCAAATTTCTTAATGTGTGGGAACCGATACTGACAGGAGGAGAAGAGAGAATAAAGGAAGAAAAGAAGAATATGTATACCCAGCAGCAACAGGCTACCAGGAGACTATGTTTCCTCTCCTATAAAAATAAGAGCAGTTGAAAAAAGAAAAAACCCAACACTGAACAGACTTAGAAACAAAAGAATAGAGAAATGAAGAATGATAGGTTAGAAAAAAAGAAAGAAAAAGAACAGCAGCAACAACAACAACAACAACAAAAATCCAAAGATAAAAACACGACCTAAAGGGCCCTTCACAGTGTGGATCTGCTGTCTCCTGTAGCTAGTGTGGGCAGCAGCACGCAGATTGGAGTTGACTAGTCACAGGGAGACAGCCATCATCCCTTGCCTAGGTTCCAGCTGTAATGCCTGAGTTGAGCTCAATGAACTTATGCAGGCTTGAACTCTGCCAGAGAGTCCAGTGTCCTGTAGGTGGGACTGACTCCACAAACTCACCAACGGCTGTAGTCAACAGGGTTTTTTCACTGTTTCAGTGGATGTTTTTTTGTGGCATCCGGGGCAGTCACGCACCAGAGGCCTCTGCCTAAGTCCCAGCACTGCCGTGTCACTTATTCAGTGTGCACAGACAAGTAAATGGAGTTTGTGGGGGAGCTCCTTCCCATGTGCCGACCCCCTGAAAGCTCAGGGCCTAAGTGTCAGTGTGGGCAGACAAGGAGGGGTCTCTGCACCCTCTTGCTCCCATACTGGTCCTGCAGGAGCTCAGGGCTGAGTGCTGTGGGGAAGATGGGTCAGTCCCATGCCGGAGGTCTGCCCCAGCAGGAGCAGCACTTCTGCTGTGTGGGCAGAGAGGTAGATGGAGCTTGTGTGGGGTCTTCCTTCTACGTTGGTTGCAGGAGAGCTCAGAGCCCGAGTGATGTGTGGAAGGTAGGCCTGGGGCTGGCCTGCCAGGAGCAGCATTCCCAATCTATGTGTCTCTAAAAACCTATAAATTATCCTTATGATCTCTGACATCAAAATGACATTTTTTCATCTACATTTTAAGGCATTTTATACAGTATATAAATTTGCCTTTGCCTTCATTTCCAACTCCTGTAAGTAGAAAGTCAAAAAAGTTGTCTAATACTTGAAATTGTAGAGCTAGTTATTTCAATAGATTATTAAACTCAAATGTAAAACAAAACTCCAAATTATAAAATTATCATATTTGAGAGTACTATGTACTTTATTTTTAAAGACTAAATCAGGGTGTAATTTTTGCAAGTCATGTTTCCAAGTTTATTGAAGGTCTCACATGTGAAATCTATGCAGCATTTTAATAGCAAGACTAAATTATTATGATGATATTTTATGAAATTTTTATTGAAAAAATTCAACATTTAAGTTTAATGTGTTAATTATCATATTGATTAGTTTAGATTTTTTAAATCTTTATTGGTACATTACATATATGTATCATGATTACACTCCATGATGGGGATTTGTACCAGTATAAGACACAATTTAATTCTCATTTTTTCCCATAGCCCTACCCACCCTACCACCCCACTATATACATCAAATTTGTTTCCTTTCTTTTTTGTTATAATATCATTATTTTTCCCCCTTCACCCTATTTTACATTGAGCATTTTCTATTTCACAATCTATAACATACAATTCTAGAACTCATTTACATCTTTATTTTCTCATACCAGAGAAAAGATGCGATATGTACCTATCTGTGCCCTATTTATTTCACTTATGAGGATATCCTCAAGGTATGTCCGTTTAAGTAGAAATGATTCAAACTTATCATTTTTTATGGCAGAGTAATACTCCATTCTGTAGAAGAACCACAGCGTTTTTATCCAGTCTCCAATTGATGGACATAGTTTAGATTTTTTGATCACTCTGAATTCCTGTAATTAAATTAATGAAAGGAAATCCACATGTGAAATCTGAGTATATTTCACATGTGACAAAGCACATATTTCTCATCCTGGAAAGAAAACATGTATAATTTATCAATATTTTGTATAATTTAAGTACCATAATCAAATTTTACACACGTTAACCCATATAATTATCTCAATAAACACAAAATCAATGCCACCATTATTATCACCATTTTAAAACCTATCATACCTGAACAGAAGTACAGTAGTGTTCCCAAGTCCACAGTGGCTATCAAAGTTGAAGGCATAAATGGACTATCAAAGTTGAAGGCATAAATGGAGTAAAGGAAGTCCGACTCCTATTTCATGTGCTTTAGTCCCACTGAACTCAGTCTCTCTGCTTCTCTGTACATAATTACTACATGTAGGACTTCCTTCCTCTCCTGTGCACTTTTAGATTGTTCCAAGCTTTGAGACAAGAACCATTTATTCATTATAACTTCTGTTTCATCAGTTTCTTCAGACTGAAATAGTCAGATCAAAATTTGCCCATTTCAAAACAAAGTTAAGTGGAATTTACAAACTATTTAAAAGCTGGAACAGACCTACTACATTAATACCTGTGCATAATTAACATGTGGATGCGCAAATATTTCTAAATGCATAACTTTCATAATTCTCATAGCTTTGTTGGCATATAAGTGTGTCAGCTAAAGTTTTTAGTAGGAAAATCATCCCCCAATAAAACAACAGAAAGTGGATAGTAGTGTAAATTTCATAAATATTTGTTGAGTTTGAAAAACTTGGAATGTTGTGAGCAAAAGTTTATTTCATGCTTATACGTAGTTACATAGTTTCAGAGAAAATATTTAAAAAAGCAAAAGAATAAATTCCTGAATACTTATTTCATGGAGAATAGAAGAAAAATGTTGGCATTGTGGCTATCATCTTTAAAATGATAAAATGGTTGTTTTCCTAATCCAGAAAAGCAAAAATATCTATGTACCAGAAAATTAATTTTCCTGTTTTTAAAAAATATGTATCCTGAAACACTGAGTTGCAATCCAGTTTATATAAAATCTAGTGACAGAAGTCTACACTCTTAAAGAGACTGTAAATCATAGTGAAGCACACTCATCTTACTTGTTTCCAGCTAGCCAGTATAATGATCAGGATTACTATTTTTAACTAGGGGAAGTAATAGATGATATATAACCTTAGGATGAGTCTCATTAATTAACTCGAGTCCCAGGGCACTTCAAACAGTGGTGGTTAGTCACACTGTCTCTGTCACCACTTACACCATAGGTTTATGCTTGTGACATGAGACCAAATGTCACTGAAAATACAATTTTTTAACATGCAAGAGATGTAAAAGTATAGGTGATTATCTTGGGTGTGAACACATAAGGCAAACAAGAGCAATTGTTTAAACTCTTTTATGTTGAAGTTACCTTATACTCTAACATTCTTTGAAATTTCCAAATGGTAGTCACTGGAGAACTAAAGTGTAGTTTGTAATTCTTTACACTGGACAAAACAAGAGAACTTTATACATGGTACCTAAAATTGAAAATGTGTCTTCCTCCATACAACTACTTTTCCTCATTGATTTTCATATTCTTAATTTCTTGTTTTTTAATTGCCAAGATTGTAAACACACACAAGTAGTATACTTAAATGCACAGCATGTATTTTATATTAGTTTACATTCACTGATTAATGTGTGTATGATTGTCCTTTGCTCACTCAGTACCCTCAACCCTGTCAATTCTTTCATAAATAACTTACCATTATTAACCATTTGAATTCAGAGTTATTGGGGCCAGGGATTTAGCTCAGTGGTTCCAGCACTGTCTTGCAAGCACGGGGTCCTGACTTTGATCCCCAGTAACCACATACAACAATGCTGGGTGTGGTGACTCACAACAATCAGCAGTCAGTACCACATACCATAATACCAGGTGTGGTGGCTCACACCTGTAACCCCAGCACTCAGGAGGCAGAGGCAGGAAGATTGCTGCGAGTTTCAGGCTTGCCTGGGCTACACAGTGGGTTCAGGGTCAGCCTGAACTACAAAGCGAGACCCTATCTCCAAAAAAAAATCAGAGTTATTGTTCTATAATTTTACCTACTGTAATAACCATTCACCTGAGTCCCTCTCTCCTTATGCATATGCTAGGTAATAAAATATGTGAAAAAGAAATGAGGAAAATATTCTGAAGGCTGAGAGTTCTAGACTTCTACAACTAAGTAAGCTGGGCAGAAAGTTGGTATTTGGGTCACAGCCAGTGCAGCTGACCATGTGTGTTTAAGAGAAATGAGCAGTTCCATGTCTTAGGCAAGAATGTGTCCAGCAAGTTCTAGGAGCGACAGGAGCATTGCACACTCTGAGTAGGATGAGTAAGATAGAGAGCAGCTGAGAACATTTTAGAGAAATAATAAAGGTTGCTGTCAGCCTGGAAAGCAAACATGAAAATTTCGACTTTCAATATGAGAAGGTTAAACAGAGGAATGATGCAATTCAAACTCATTTCATAAGGCTTGTACTTGTTAGGTCTAGACTGCTGGAAAACAGCCAGGGGTTTACCTCAGTGGTTCTGGTGCCTGCCTCACGAGCACAAGGTTCTGAATTCAATCCCTGGTAACAACAAAAACAACAAAAAGTAGATTGCTGGAAAACTAAATGTCCAGTACATATTTACAGTATCACAATTTTCCAGGGTTTCTAGAAAGGAGGCTGGTCAGGAAGGTGCTATACAGGTGGAGACATGTTTTGAGCACCTGATCAAAAGAATATGCTAAGTGCTGAGATACAGAGTTTGTAAGAAATTGAAGACTCCGGGACATTGCCATAGGATGGGCCCAGGCAAGTGAAATGATGGGACGGGCATCAACTAAGAAGACCACGTTACATTTTATGTTGTCATATTTTGTAAGACTGGTTTGTGGCAAGGGAATGTGTGAAGGAATTGCTGTTAATTGAAATATCATTCTTCTAAATATTTTAATTCTTTTCTGTTTTTCCAAACCATTTGATTTGTCTCTGTATCTAGCTGCTATAAAAATATTACCAAATTTTGTACTTTAGTTTGGAATATTTACTAGACTCTAGTGAGACATTTATTTATTCATAATAATATGCAATTATTTCATAATTGCTACTGAACTTTGTATCTTTCTTATAATGATTCTTTAAATATTCCAATAAGTAAATATCTCTGAAAAACGTTTAAAATATATTTTTTTAAGATAATTCTAAATATCATACTCACTTTATTTACTTGAGTATTTATTTATTTGCATAACCAGTGTTCGAACTCAGGCCTTTGTGTTTCCAAGGTAGGCGGAGTACACCTTGAGCTAAATCCCCGACCAAACTCACCTTAAATTTATGTACAGTGACATATAAATGATAAGCTAAATGTTGAGTTTAAAGAAGAGAGGAAAAATTATTCTAATGAGTATTTGGGACAAGATTTAATACTTGGTTTAAAAAGTAAAATTTTGAGATTCTCACTTCTATTTTAAAATAAGAGGTAACAATGCAAATTAAGCTCAAATTCCACTGAATGTACATATGTTATCATTATTTTTTGCCTGTGCTAAATTTAGGAATTCCAATTTTGTTCAAGGAAGAAAATAAAGAAATTGAAAAGTTTTTTTTAAAAAGCTGAACCCATTAGAATTACAAATAACTTCTCCACACATTCCTAAAGGTTAGGAAAGCTTAGAATGGGGTGCTTCAAGCCATGAGATAAAACAATTGCCCGCCCAGACTGAAATATCCTGCAAAACTATCTTTCAAAATTGATGGAGAAATAAGAGCACCTTGAGAAATAATAACCACAAAACCAGCATGCCAAAAAGTTCTCAAGAAAATCCTACAAGGCCAGGGATTTCGTTCAGTGGTTCCAGTGTGTGCCTTGCAAGTGCAAAGACCTGAGTTCGATCCCCCGGTAACCATATACCACAATGCCAGGTGTATGGTGGCTCATGTCTGTAATCCCAGCACTCTGGAGGCAGAAGCAGGAGCACAGCCTCGAGTTCAATGCTAGACTAGGCTACATAGTAAGTTCAGGGCCAGCCTGAAGTAAAAAGTGAGACCCTGTCTCAAAAAAAAAAAAAAAAAAAAAACTCTACAAAGAGATAATGAAACTAACAATGTTTACACAAGTCAAAAAGAATGAATATACCTGGCAGGATGAGAAGCTAAGCACAATGGGTTAAAATGGAATCAGTAACAGGAGAATAATGCAATGATAGGAATAAATCAATACCTTTCGGTTGTGACTCTTCAATGTAAATAGTCTCAATTCTCCAGTCATAAGACATATTGGCAAAATGGATCAGAAACAAAACGCAGCATATTTAATACAAAAAGAAATTTATAGACTAAAAATCAAAGGATGGAAAACAATATGCCATGCAATGGGAACCCAAAGTAGAGCAGATATAGCTGTCATGCACTCAGATGGTGGGCTTTAAGCCAAAACTGAACCAGGGATAGCTCAAGTGGTACTGCATCTAACTTGGAAGTACAAGGGCCTGAGTTCAATCCCTGATACTGAAAAAAAGAAAGAAAGAAAGAAAAAAACCAGCACTGATCAGAAGAAGCAAAAAAGATAACTAGATACTAGTTAAGGGAAAAAATGAACAGAACCTGTTAACAATTATAAAGATACACCCACCAAACACTGACACACCCAACTTCATAAAACAAACACAAATGGACACAATACAGCAGATAAACATCAATGCAATTATGAGGGAACTTTAATACTCCACTAACAAAGACAGATAAACCAGAAAAAAAATCAACAAAGAAATATGAGTTAAATCAAAACTTAGAGGGCCGGGGATATAGCTCAGTGGTTCCGGCGCCTGTCTTGCAAGCGCAAGGGCCCGGGTTCGATTCCCCGGTAACCACATACCATACTGGGCGTGGAGACTCACCCCAGCAGCAACCACTACCACATACCACAGTGCCAGGTATGGTGGCTCACACCTGTAATCCCAGCACTCAGGAGGCAGAGGCAGGAGGATTGCTGTGATGTGAGTTTGAGGCTGAGCTCAGGGCCAGCCTGAACTACAAAAGCGAGACCCTGTCTCAAAAAAGAAAAAAAAAAATCAGAACTTAGAAAAAAAGGATTTAATAGATATCTGTTGAAAGATCCACCCTATAGTAACAGAAAACATGTTCTTTTTAGCATCACATGGGACTTTCTCCAAGATAGACTACAGACTGTCCAAGGAAGCATACTTAAGTAAATGCAAAAAAATTAAAGTTATCCCATAGATATTATCAAATCATAAAACAATGAAGAAATAGACATCTAGGGCAAAAGAAACCACAGAAATTATACAAACATGGAAATTAATCAAGAAGTCACAGAAGAAATGAGACAGTTCCTAGACTCAAACAGTAATTGCAGTCCAACATAGCAGAATCTATACAACACAGTGAATGTACTCCTAAAAGGAAGTTTATAATTGTGAATGCTGATATCAGAAAAAAAGTAAAAATGAATAAACCAATGATATACCTCAAGTTTCCAGAAAAAGAAAAATCCAAATCTAAAACTATTACAAGGAAGAAAATAATAAAGATCAGAGCAGAGGGCCGGGGAATTAGCTCAGTGGTTCCGGCGCCTGTCTTGCAAGCGCAAGGACCCAGGTTCGAACCCCCAGTAACCACATACAATACTGGGTGTGGAGACTCACAGTAACCACATACAATACTGGGTGTGGAGACTCATGGTAACCACATACAATACTGGGTGTGTTAACTCACGCCTAGCAGCAATCAGTATTACATACCACAGTGCGGGGCGTGGTGGCTCACACCTGTAATCCCAGCACTCGGGAGGCAGAGGCAGGAGGATTGCTGTGATGTGAGCTGGAGGCTGAGTTCAGGGCCAGCCTGAACCACAAAGCGAGACCCTGTCTCAAAAAAAAAAAAAAAAACCCTAAAAAAAAAAGAGATCAGAGCAGAAACTAATGAAATTTGAACTAAAACAACAATACAAAGAATCAATGAATAGAAGAGGTGGTTCTTTGAAAGAAGCAAATTAGACAAACCTTTAGCTAATCTTACCCAAAAAAGGAAAGTCTCTATTTGATGGAATTAGAAATGATAAATTAATTGCTTTTTATTTTTAAAAGTGTTAAGGACATCGTGTTATGATGATATATGCATACCCATGTTTATAGGTGCACAATTCATAGTAGCTAAAGCTTGGATGTAACCTACATGTTCATCATCAGATTAATGGATAAAGAAAATGTGGCCTTTATTCACAATGGAGTACTTCACTGCCATAAACATGTATAAACTTGAGTCATTTGTAGAAAAGTGGATGTGCTTGAGACCATAGTATTAAGGAGAAATAAATCAATCACAAATAAAACACAAGCTTAACTGCCATGTGGATGCTCTTATATGAAAAACTCAAAATATAAATAAACAGCATAATAAAAGATAGATAGTAAACATCAGAGAGACAGATCTTTTGCAAAGTGAAGAGAACCAAGAGATAGAGGAAGGGTGGAAGGAGGGGAGGGTTAATCAATATGTGTTATGTACATGTACCAATTCCCCATGCAGAATGTCATGATTATGTAGTGCAGACACGTGCTAATACAAAAGAAGAGTTGAAAAATTAATTACTGGAAGTAAAACTCAACAGAACTGTGGAAGCTCCCTTCTGACCGGGCCCCTAGGGACTTTCTAGCTTAGACTCTACCAGACTCAGCCTCCAGTGATTTGGGAAGTACAGCTGAGATTTCCTTACCCCAGCACTTGTTCTGTGGAAGTTTCTACTCTGGTAAGCTGTGCCTCTCTGTGCTCACCTGTCTATCTCTTCAGTCTTTGTGGCAGTGGTCTTCCCTTTTCATCACTCCTTCTATGAATGCAAGAGCTGCTGATATCTGTCTACCTAGCTTTTTGATGTTAGGGCAGAATTTCCCTAGAAGAACAACAGAATTTGTTCTTTCAGTTTCCCTAGAAGCAAAACTGGAAACCAGGGGTCCTCTTTTAAAATTCAAATACCCATAAGTTTGCTTGAGATGGACTTGGATATAGAACTGACTCCATCACCTTGAACAAAGTATTCCTCATCACCAGTAAAATGAAGTTTTGTATGAACTAAATTTTTTTTTTAATATATGTCCTTAGAATCCTGGAGGTTTTGTGTCACTGCCTCAAGGACTTCCAGGAAAGTAATGCTGCAGGCCTTCACCCACATCTAACTCAACTAGAATTCGCTGCTTTTACCTTTTTCCAGCTCTGGGGATTGAATCCAAGGCCTCCTGCTTACTAGGCAAGTGCTCTTCCACTGTGGTACCCCAGCCCTATCTAAAAGACACTCCTGTACAGTTTTATGTAAAAGCAAGCACTCTAATAACCCTTGTTTAAAAAAAAATACAAAATTTTTAAATTACAGTGATTACTACATGTTCCTAAATTTTAGGGTCTTGTAAGATTAAAATATAAAACTTTATCAGTCATTTGAATCCATTGCTGAGAATAAGTGTAAAAGGAGAAGAGAGAAAAAAATGAGGGAGTTGGGGATGAGTAAGTATCTTCTAGAGGAAGGAAAGAATGTTGAAATAACAGACTGGAGTCTTGAACATCAAACTGCACTTTCACATTTATTTTTTAGTCAAGTTTCCAGGTACAAATGATACCTTTTTAGTTTATCTCTATATTAAACATTTAGAACAATTGGAAACATTTGTCTTTGTTCTTTAGAAAGAAAGAAATTGGTTGACTTTTGACATGGTTGAATACAGGTAAATGCTTCATTGGTTATTTTCAGTCCTTAATCTTGCCTATATGTTCTGTTTAATTTTCTAGGTAAATTGAGCACACTGACTTTAACCTTATATTTGAGTTAACCTTTGCATTCCTTACTGATAGTTACCATAAGAGTCTGTTCTAGTTTCTTTATTCATGAGCAAAGAAAAAAATTTTTTAGTTTAAATTATCTTTATTGGTACATTATGAATACACATGATAATTGCATTCAATATTAAGAGTTTGTACCAGAATATGACATGACTTGATTCTCATTTTTCCCCTTTTCCCCCCACCCTACATCCCCCCACCCCCTATAAGCAAGGAAAAATTTGTCATCAATACCATTAATTTCCAAATGTGACTTCAGTTCTGTTTTTTTTTTTTTTTTTCATTTTTGAGACAGTCTTACTACGTAGTTCAGATTGGCCTTGAACTCACTAGATAGTCTAGGCTAGCCTCAGAACTGTAGTGATCCTTCTACCTCAGCCTCCCAAGTTCTGGGATTATAAGTGTGCACCACATGCCCATCCACTTCTGTTTTAATTCCAGTTTGTTTTAGGGGCATTTCTCCTTTTCTGTCCCTCTTTTCCTTCTTTTCTCTTTAATTGTTACTAGTCCTAAACCACAAAATGAAGGTTAAAAAAAGATCAGGACAAATAAAACTCTGGATCCTGTTGGGTTTTTATGCTTTGTGAACCAAATTTGAATGTTTTACTCTTCTTCTTTTGAAGCTATCTCTCTAACAAAGATCTAATTCATCTCCCCTGTTTACTTGCAATTCTTCCCTATTCTGTTAGAGGTAATCTAATGATATCACTTTTCTTTTACTAACTGTATGTTTTCTTAGGTGGTGGCCATTTTGCCTAACAAACCTAATTTATACTGTCCATGTGACTCTTTTTTTAAAGTCTAAAAGACACCAAAAAATTTACGTCTTAGAAACTATTCCATTTATTATGGTAGCTCAATTTCAGATGTCAAATACCTATCAACAGGATGTGAATATAGTAAAATGGTTTAGGAAACCAAAGCTTTTCCAAAGAGGAAACCATTGCTGCTTGATTTTACTTTTCAGAGGAATATGGAATAAGTGATAAATGTTTTCTGATGATGATGGTACGTTCTGGCTCTTTATTATAGTTACCATGGAAGCTAAGTAAATACTTTGCCAGCCCATTCATACTCTTTTACTTATCAATCTCTATTTTGTATTTTTCTTTCTGTGCTGAGAATTCAACTCAACAAAGTATCATTTCAGATTTAAGTGTGATGGTGCATACCTGTAATTGCAGCCCTTGGGAGGCTGAGGCAGAAGGATGAGTTCAAGGCCAGGTTGGGCTACCTAGTGAGTTCAACACCAACCTGAACTGAGACCAGTCTCAAAAACAAAACAAAACAAAATTATCATTTCAGAATTTTTAATAATTGTTCTTAGTCTTCATTTCCTTACATGTAAGTTAGATCTTTCTACTTTGGATGGTAAATGATTGCACTAATTAAAATTATGAATCTGTAAAGATGTGTTTGTCCTCCAAAGTTTTAGTTACCACCTTCTTGGGACTTTTTGTCATTTTAATTACTTTTGAAGTGCACTCATGCACATATACACAAAAAAGAGCTTTCTATTTTTTTTTCTTATTAAATCTTTATTGGTACATTACATATATACATCATGATTACACTAAATTCAAACTCATGGGTTACTTTTTAAAGTAGAATTAACAACTTTACTAGTTTAAAAAGTAAAATAACTGAGTATCCCATTTTCCTGTTTGATGCAGCACTCCTGAAATTTGCTCAGCTTTTTCAGGGAGAAATCTCACCTTTGGATTCCAGGGCTAATGGAGCTTCTTGGTTTTGAAAAATAGGTAAAAGAATATTTTATCACTATGGAAAATATTGTAGGATAATACAGTCAGATATGAGTTCAAATTCTGGTTTTTTTGTAGCTATGGATACAAGTATAACTTGTTCAATCTCAGTTTCATTATTTATAAAATGGAACACTGATATATATTTTATATAATTATTATAAAAACTAATTGATGATTTATTCCTTTTTCTCCTACCATATAGTAGGTTACTCAATATTAGTTTTCTTCCTTTTCTCTAAAAGTGGCTCTAAGAATAAAATAATGAAATAAAACTTCAGGTCTCAAAAAGTTATGCTTCTAGAAGCCTAATTTATCCTTAAATGTGATTCACCTAAAATAAGCTGCATGCAACAGCGTGGATGAATCTCCCACATATGTTGAAAAGGAGTAGGACATTGAATATTGGATACTGCATGAATCAATTTTTATATAAGAAAAGCAAACAAAACCAAGGCAAAAGTAATTTACAATGTTGGACGTCAAAATAATGGTGACCTTTAAAGGGAAGATTAGATTTGAAGAAGGAGGGAAGCTTCTGGGCTTCTGACAATGATCGAGATCTTTCTGAGATTTGGAAAAATGGCAGAGCAGTGAGTGCCAGTGGCACAGCTTCTCCAAGACAAAATGCCCTGACTCTAGAAAGCAACAGCCTGGAGAGTAAAAGGGTTTAGACAGCACAGGAGAACCATGAAGACACTGACAAAGGTGGAGAAAATAAGATCAATTGCTACAGAAGATATAAATCATTGCCACAGACCAGAGAACATGTGACTCAGTTCAAAGGCTGGGTACTCGCCTGGTGCAGAGGCAGTGAAAACAACTTCACTGCTCACTGCAAAACAGAAACTGGACCTGCACTGAGAGGGTCTTCTAGAATTGGAGGCAGTGGTGAGAGCATGAGGCAGTATTTGCCGAGCAGCTCCTCAGTGACTGCAGTTGGTGAGTGAGGTGGAACAGCTTGTGCAGATAGGCCACTGGTGGGCAGGGCCGCCATTTTGTTTAGAGACGCTTGAGCGTGAATACTGACAGCATAACACCAGAACAGTCCCTGAGTAGCTTTGCTGTCCTGAGAGAAAGAAGGGAAGAGCCTCCCTTAGGGAAAAGAAGGAAAGGCTGTCCAGGCATGGTAGGCTGCTGACTGTTGGTCAGCAGATTGATAGAATTTGTGTTGAGAATTAGAGCCTGGGACCAGCTAAACTCTACTCCCAGGACCACTCTGGGTCACTAAGGGCCTGAGTACAAAGAAATGGAAGGGGCTTCCCCTGCTCCTGGGTAGGCATGCAACCTTGACCAGGAGCAGTAAGGGGACAATTCCACGACTCTCATGTTGCAGCCATAGACAAAAACAAGGAAATTGCCTAGCCAGGGTGGGACAAACAAGCCCACCCTCCCCATCGGTAGCCAGAGCATGACATAAATTAAAGATGTGAAACGAAGGAGCCCCTGCAAGACCTAGGAGAACTGGGCAAGGACCTGTGAATAGCCTCAGGCTGGCTCTAGCTGAGGGTGTCATAGTAGCTGGAAGAGTGGCATGGAGATGGTCACAGTGGGGGAACATAAGGAAGCTGCCTGAGAGACATCTGAGAGACAACTGGCTGGAGAAGAGCCACAGCTTTCACCTCTAAAAGCCATGAAGAGCGCTGTGTCCAGGGCTGACCTTACTGCAGACCTGTTGGGGCTGCACAATGCATTTACAGGCTCTGTCTTGGACACTAACAGACCTGTAGACACCAGAGGAATTTCAATATTTTTTATTATCTTTCATTTTCCTTGCTTGTTTGATTCATTTTCCTTTTTTAGTCTAATTTGTTTAAAGGTTCTTTAGTTTTATGTATTTATTCATGTTCTATTCTATTCATCTTCTTTCACTCTTACTTCAACTGTCTGTCTTGATTTTATTGTATTTTCATGAGGGAGCAGTATCTCTTGTCTTTTTGGTTTACTTCAATATTCCTTTACTTCTTTCTCATGCTTTCTCTCCTGCTGTCTTTTCAATTTTCTAAAGTTTGGGTGTGATCCTTTGCCCTCCAGCCTTGCTCCCACTATAGTTCTTTTCATTTATTATTTCCCTGTTTTATCTCCTGTCCCTCTTAAATTTCCCTCCCATAGGATAAGATCACTCTACTAAAGAAAATACATGACATACAAGTACATGGTTTATGTTGGATTTTGTTACACAATGGTAGAGCTTGCTCATATGATCAAAGGTACCAAACTAATAGGGACCACAGTGTGTCAGTTGGCGGGCTATGTTACATGCTATTGATACTGCTAATTTTACTATGTTAGCCAGGATATCATACCTGTTGTAATCAGTTGTTCTACCTTCTATGACAATATGGTGACTGTCTGGGATCACAATGATAACCATAGTCCAGTCCCAAAGGACTGAGTGCTGAGCTAAATAGACAGCAACCTATGATCCTCTATAGATAGTAAAGACAGGATCTTTGGATAGACAGAAAGGCCAAGAACTACTTAAACCTAAAAGACATCCCTGAAGAATAGATATTTCCTAAAGAAGCCTTGATATTAGCGATAAAGCTACCTACCATAAGAAATCTACAACCAACAACACAAAACAACAAAATAAAATATAAAAAATTGAAAATGACATGAAATAGAAGAAAAACATCATCTAAGACATTAGCCTACCCAGGAAAAAATCCAGGGGAGAATGCAATAGAGGATATTAAAAGGCACCTACCTGAACTATGTGAAAGGACAGCAACAAAAGTAAATAAAGAGATAGAAGAGGCTATAAATAAAAATAATCTTTCAAGTAAAAAAAGAAATGACAATCAAAATGAAGGCTATCCTCAATTAATCTAGAGTAGACAGAGATAAAAATGGAGGAGTTTAGGAAAATGATAGAAAGCAAGGCTATCCAACATAGGAAAGAAATTAAATCCATAAAACATATTCAAACAGAGTTCCAGAAGATTAAAAACTTCATTCAGATGACTTCACTGCTGAATTCTACAAGGAATTTAGGGAAGAGCTAATGCCACTACTTCTCAAATTCTTTTTTTAACTAATAGATTTTATTGGTATATTTTAGATACACATGATTATCACAATCAACATTGAAAATTTGTACCAATATGTGACACGGCTTCTCATTTTTTCCCATTCCCCTACAACTCCCCACTGCCTATATATATAAGTTTTATTTCTTTCTTCTTTTAACCATCACATTTTTCTCCTACATTATGTACCCCTACTCCCCTTTACTAATTGAATATCTTCTGTTTCACAGTATCTATCATACACTCTAGAACTCATTTATATCTTCAATTTCTCGTACCAGAGAAAAGATACTGTATTTAAACATCTGTGACCTATTTATTTCACTTATGAGGATGTCCTCAAGTATGTGCATTTGAGTATGAATGACTCAAACTTATCATTCTTTATGACAGAATAATACTCCATTCTATAAAAGAACCACATTTTCTTTATCCAGTCTCCAGTTGATGGGCATTTGGGTTGTTTCCAAGATTTGGCAATCACAAAATAAGCTGCTTTAAACATGGGCACACATATGTCACTGTGATATGAATCTTTCAATTGTTTTGTGCATATACCTACCAGGGGAATAACAGGGTCAAATGGGACCTCTAATCCAAGTTTTTTGAGGAATCTCCACACTGATGTCTATAGTGGTTGTACCAGTCTGCATTCTTACCAACAATGGAGAAGTGTTCCTTTCTGCCCACAGCCTCACCAGAATTTATTGCTGGTTAATTTTGATATAACAGTCATTCTTTGTGGAGTGAGATGAAATCTCAGTGTTGTTTTCATCTGTATCTCTCAAATGACTAGCTACATCCCCATCTTTGTAGGAGTTATTTAATAAAAGTGAATTTAAAAATTTGGAGATAGTCACTAGTGCTAGATAAGCAGGTGGTAGGGGTTTTTTTTATTCAAATCTTTATTGGTACACTACATACACACATCATGATTGCACTCAACAATGAGAATTTGTACCAGTATATGACACAACTTAATTCTCATTTTTTCCCATAGCCCTACCCACCATACCACCCCCATATACATAAACTTTGTTTCCTTTCTTTTTTGTTATAATATCATTATTTTTCCCCCTTCACCCTATTTTGCTTTGAGTATTTTCTATTTCACAATATATAACATACAATTCTAGGACTCATTTACATCTTTATTTTCTAATACCAGAGAAAAGATATTATATTTGCATATCTGTGACCTATTTATTTCACTTATGAGGATATCCTCAAAGTATGTCCCTTTAAGTATAAATGATTCAAACTTATCATTTTTTATGGCAGAGTAATACTCCATTCTGTAGAAGAACCACATTTTTTGTATCCAGTCTCCAGTTGATGTACAATTGGACTGTTTCCAAGATGTAGCAATCACAAACTGAGCTGCTGTAAACATGGGTGCACATATGTCACTGTGATATGAATCTTTTAATTCCTTTGTGTATATACCTAGCAGAGTGATGGCTGGGTCAAGTGGGACCTCCAATCCTAGCATTTTGAGGAATCTCCAAACTGATCTCCACAGGGGTTGTACGAGGCTACAGTCCCACCAACAGTGGAGAAGGGTTTCTTCTTCTCTGCAGCCTCGCCAACATTTGTTGCTGGCTAATTGTGAAATGGCAGCCATTCTTTGTGGAGTGACATGAAATCTCAGTGTTGTTTTCATCTGCATATCTCGAATGACTAATGATGTTGAGCATTTCTTCATATACTTCCAGCTGCTCTTGTTTCTTCCTCTGAAAAGTATCTGTTCATTTCAGATGCCCATTTTTGAATTGGGTCATTAAATTTGGGTGGGCTGATTTTTTTGAGCTCTTTATATATTCTAGATAGTAACCCTTTGTCTGAGGAACAGCTGGTAAAGATTTTTTCCCACATTGTTGGTTGCCTTTTTGCTCTGGTGGTGGTTTCCTTTGCTGTGCAGAAGCTTTTTAAAAGAATGAGGTCCCATTTGCTGATTTCTTCTGCCAATTCCTGTGCTATAGAGGTTTTGTTCAAGAAGTCTTTCCCTAAGCCAGTGTCTTCAAGAGTTTTTCCTAACCTGTTTTGCAGCAAGTTTAGAGTGTCTGTTTTAATATTTAGGTCTCTTATTCACTTTGATTTTAGCTTGGTACATGGTGAAAGAGCTAGGTCTGGCTTTAGTCTTTGGCAAGTTAAAGCCCAGTTTTTCCAGCACCATTTGTTAAAGAGGCTACCTTTCTTCCATTGAGGATTTTTGGCTTCTTTGTGAAAGATGAAGTGGCTCAGTGTATCTGGAGTAGTTTCTGGATCTTCTAGTCTACTCTATTGATCCTTGGGTCTGTTACTTTGCCAGAACCACACAGTTTTTATCACAGTGGCTTTATAGTATAGTTTCAGGTTCGGAGTTGTAATACTCCCCACCATGTCCCTGTTGCTCAGAATTGCTTTTGCTATTCTAGGTCTTTTGTGGTTCCAGATGAAAGTTTGGATTTTTTTCCTCTAGATCTGTGAAATATGCTGTTGGAATTTCAATCAGGATTGCACTGAATCTGTATAGTAGTTTGGGGAGTATAGCCATTTTGACAATATTGGTTCTTCCTACCCAGGAGCAAGGTATGTCTTTCCATTTTTTGATATCATCTTCTATCTCCTTTTTCAGAGTGCTATAGTTTTCAGAGTAGAGGTCTTTCACCTCCTTTGTTAGATTGATTCCTATATATTTGATTTTTTGGGGTGCTATTGTGAAAGGGACTGACTCCCCAGTTTCTGTCTTAGTGGGTCTACTGTTTGTGTATACGAAGGCTATTGATTTTTGAACGTTGACCTTGTATGCAGCTACATGCTAAATTTGGCAATTAGGTCCAGCAGTTTTTTAATTGAGTTTTTAGGATCCTCTAGATAGAGTATCATGTCATCAGCGAATAATGACAATTTAACTTCTTCTTTCCCTATCTTTATTCCTTTTATTTCTTTCTCTTGCCTAATTGCTATGGCTAATATTTCTAGAACTATATTAAACAGAAGTGGTGAGAGAGGGCATCCTTGTCTTGTTCCTGATCTTAGTGTGAAAAGTTTCAATTTTGACCATTTAGTATGATACTGGCTGAAGGTTTCTTGTAGATAGCTTTTATTAGTTTGAGATACAGACCATCTATACCGATCTTCTGTAGAGTTTTGAACATAAATGGGTGTTGTACTTTGTCAAACGCTTTTTCTGCATCAATTGAGATGACCATATGATTTTTGTCCTTAAGCCTGTTAATACAGTGTATAACATTGATTGATTTACGTATGTTGAACCATCCTTGCATCCCTGGGATGAATCCAACTTGGTCAGGGTATATAATCTTTTTGATAATTCTCTGTATTCTGTTTTCCAGGATCTTATTGAGGATTTTTGCATTGATATTCATTAGAGATATTGGCCTGTAGTTCTCTTTATTGGTTGGATCTTTCTCTGCTTTTGTAATCAGGGTAATGGTTGCTTCCAGGAATGAATTTAGGAGTACTGCTTCCCTTTCAATTTCATTAAAGAGTTTCAGAAGTAGAGGCACTAACTCTTCTTTAAAAGTTTTATAGAATTCAGCAATAAAACCATCAGGTCCAGGGCATTTCTTTGTTGACAAGTTTTGAATTACATTTTCAATTTCACAGATTGATATTGGGGTATTTAACATTTCTATATCTTCTTTATTCAGCTTTGGGAGTTCGTATGTGTCTAGAAATCTATCCATTTCTTCTACATTTTCCATTTTATTGAAGTGTACATTTTCAAAATAGGTGTTTATTAGCCTCTGGACTTCCTTTGGGTCGGTAGTAATTTCTCCATTTTCATTCCTAATAGCGTAGATATGAGTCTTTTCCTTCCTTTGTTTAATAAGGTTGGCTAAGGGTCTATCAATTTTGTTTATCCTTTCAAAGAACCAACTCTTCGATTCATCGATTTTTTTGTACCGTTCTCTTAGTTTCTATTGCATTAATTTCTGCCCTGATCCTTATAATTTCTTGTCTAGTGCGAGATTTGGATTTGTCTTACTATTCTCTTTCTAGTCGCTTGAGGTTCAGCATTAAATTGTTTATTTGAGCTTGCTCCGTTTCTGGATGTAGGCCTACACTGCTATGAATTTTCCTCATAGGACTGCTTTCATTTTGTCCCATAAATTTCTATATGTTGTATTGGGGTTATTGTTTAGTTGTAAGAACTGTTCAATTTCTTCTGTGACCCTTTGGTTGGTCAGCAGAGTGTTTGTTGTTCAGCAGAGAGTTTCCATGTGTTTGTGAGGATCCTGGGCTTTCTTTTGCTATTCAGCTCCAATTTTAGGGCACTGTAGTCTGACAGAATACAAGGGATAACTTCAGTCCCTTTGCAGTTACTTATACCTTTTCTATGAACCTGCACATGGTCTGTTTTGGAGAATGATCCTTGAGTAGCTGAGAAGAATGTAAATTCTGACTTTGTGTCATGAAATACTCTGTAGACATCTATTAAGTCCATTTGCTGAAGAGTCTGATTGAGCTCAAGGATTTCCTTATTAACTTTTTGTCCAGTTGATCTGTCTCTTTGTGATAGTGGGGTATTGAGGTCCCCTACTATTATTGTATTGGAGTTTATCTGGTTTTTCATGTCCATTAATGTTTGTTTTATATAGTTAGGTGAATTAGAATTTGGTACATAGATATTTAAGATTGTTATTTCTTTCTCTTGAATTTTTCCCTGTACTAAGAGATAGTGTCCATCTTTATCTCTCTCTATCAGTTTTGGCTTGAAGTCTATTCTGTCTGCAAATAAGATCACCACTACTGCTTTTTTTGCTGCTTCCTGTCACATGGAGTATTGTTTTCTATCCCTTTACTTTCAGTCCATGGGTTTCTTTCTGAATTAGTTGTGTTTCTTGTATGCAGCAGATTGTAGGATCTTGCTTTTTGATCCACTCTGCCAGTCTGTGTCTCTTAATTGGCGCGTTGAGTCCATTGACATTAATGCTTTTGACTGATATAGGCAAATTTAGTGCTGCCATGTTTTCCTGTTCTTGGCTGTGTTATTCTACTTTTGCCCTTTTCCCATCAGTTTCTTGTTTGGTCCCATGGGTTGACTTGGTTAGGTCTCATGAATTTGTAACTTTCCTTATTTTTCTCCAAGGTATAATTTAGAATGTTTTGGAGCACAGGTTTCATATTTGTGAAGTTTTTCAGGTGTTCTTTGTCATGAAAGTATCTTATTTCCCCATCAATTTTGAAAGATAGTTTTGCAGGATACATCAGTCTGGGTTGGAATTGTTTTTTTTTTTTTTTTTTTGGTGGGGAGTGCTTGAAACACTTCACTCCAGGCTCTTCTTGCATTGAATATTTGAGTTGAAAAGTCTGCTGTGATCCTGATGAGCTTCCCTTGGTATGTGATTGTTTTCTTTTCTCTGGCTGCTTTCAGTATTTCATTCTTTTTTTGGATATCTGGGACTTTCTTAATTATATGCCTAGGTGTAGATTTTTTCACGTCATGGGCGTGAGGAGTTCTGTATGCTTCATATATTTGTATGTCCAATTCTTTACCTTTTTCTGTGAAGTTTTCTGCCATTATCTGTGAATAGTTTTTTAATGTCTTTTGCATTGTCTCCTGCTTCCTCCATAACTCCAATCAATCTTATGTTATTCTTTTTTGAATCATCTAGCAGCTGTTGGATTGACTTTTCATTATCGCTTGCTTTTTCCCATAATTATGGCTTTCCAGTTCATTGGCTGAGATCCTGTCTTCTAGGTCTGAAATTCGGTCTTCTGCCATATTCATTCTATTGCAAAAACTTTCACTTTCTTTCTTAATTTCCTGGACCTCTGCTTGTAGGTGTTTAAAAGGCTCCATTGCTTTTGCTATCTTGGATTCTATCAACTTGATGATTTCCTCTTTAGCTTTATTAGTCATAGTGTTGACTGTGTCCAATATCTCTGCTTTCATCTCAGAGACCAGTTCTGATTTCCATTTTATTAGATCTGCTTTGGTTACCATTTCCAAGGACCCTGGAAACTGCCTTCAACCTTCTCTATTTCCCTTCCCCCTTGTTACCTTGAGGTGAGAATCTCTATATCTGAGACTTTGAATGTTTCCTCATTTCTGAGTTTTTGTCATTGCTGTTGTTTTTGGCTTTGTACCTGCCCTATTGTCTGCCGATGTTTGTTGCAAGTCTCTTTCCTCGTAATATTTAGGACCCTTAAAATTTAAGTGTTTCCTAGGTTGTTCTTTATAGTCTGTATGGTAGTTTTATTTCTATGTGAATCTTGCCCTGTGCCATGGTATTTACTGGAGTTCTAATCTAGGAGGGAACAAATCAGCAATCTGCTTTCTAAAAAATATGTATAAAATAATGTAAAATAATGGACATATAAACTATAAAAAACTTTGATAACTTTGATCTTTGAAAGTTTGAAAAGCTATTTTCTACTTCTTTTGCTATATTGTAATTTTAATTTCCCAAGGTGAAGATCATGTTGCCTAATTGGAGCTTCCATTGTTCTTTGAAAAATGTGAATGTCTTCTGTAATCTGCTGTTAAACATTAATTCTAGTGTGTTCTGTTCTCATCTATATTTTTACTTCTTTCACCATTTTCATATCTTAAATGGATTTGTGCCAACTAAGAATTCTTTTGGTAGTTTCTAATTTTTAAAACAATTCTACAGTAGCTCTATTGGTCATTGGCCTAAAATGGAAGATTACAAGTAACAGGGGTCCCTAAATTTACCTGTAAAAAATTTTCTATAAAACTAAATCTAGTTTCTTATTCTCTGAGAAATGCATTTTTGTATATTAATAGTAAAGATATGGACAGAGATTATAATAATACAGATTAAACAGATTTTCAGAATTCTAGTGTTTCACATTGACTTTCAGCTTGGAATTTGGCTGTGCAATGTGACAAAGACCCAATGATAATAAGGTAATTTTTCATGCTTTCTTACAAGATAAGTGTCTTCTAGTAAGTATCTCATTTTTGGACCACAACAAGAATCTCACCATATGGCTAAAGAGCTAAGTATATAATAAATACAGCCAATATTTTAATTGAGGAACTTATAATATATATCTAAGCAGAGATAAACTAAAGCCACTCTATCCCTGTAGGGCATAATGTCAGCCTGTGCCACAGATTAGAGAAATGCAAAGCAAAACAATACTGAGATTCTCTCATACTCCAGTAAGAATGGCTATTGTCAGGAACTCTGAAACCAAATATTAGCAAGATTGTAGGGGAGAAGGAAGATTCTGCATTGTTGCTGAGATTGTAAACTAATACAACACTGTGAAAATCAGTGTGATGATGCCTCAAATAACTAAACGTAGAAGTTTCATTTGACCCTGTTACACCACTTTGGAGTGTCTTCTCAAAAGAGTTACAAACATCGTTATCACAGTGATATGTATAAACCTATGTTTATAGTCACACAATCTATATTAGCTAAATCTTGGAACTGGCCAATAGGCCCATCAATAGATGAGGAGCAGAATAAAATATTGTATATATACGCAATGGTGTACTAATCAGCCATAAAGAAGGATAAATTTAAGTCATTTGTGGAAAAATGGATGTACCTTGAGACCATAATTCTAAGTAAAACAAATCACAGAAGGTTAAATATTGTGTGGTTCCACTTCTGTGAGGAACCCACACACAAGTAACATAAATGGTAAAATAAAAGATAGATGATAGGCAACAAGGCAGTAGGCTTTGTGGAGATGTAAAGAGGATAAAGGGAGGGAGGAGTCAGAAGGATAGGGAAGAGAAAGGGAATTTTAAATGATTTAGGTGTAATATGTAGGGCCATGAGTTTAGCTCAAGTGATACTGTGCCTACCTTAGAAGCAGAAGGGCCTGAGTTCAATACCCAGTACTGTTAAAAAAAAATAAAAGACTATATATATATATATATATATATATATATATATATATATATATATACCAATTCCCCAAGATGAATGGAATTATTATGTATTGAAAACATAAACAAATAAAAAAGAAATAAAAAAGATTGTATGATGTGTCTTCTTAGAGTAAAATGTCACAAGCAATCATCATAGAGCCTAAAGTTCAACTACTACAGGATGTTTCCCTTGATTTTGAAGGGATTTCAGAGTCCTCTATTAAAATGTAAATATCTTTTGGAGGGAAGTACTCTGAGCAGTTGTCAGTTAATAACATACTAGGAAAAGTTGAGGAATAAATCTATGAGAATACAGAATAAAGTGGGTGAAGTAGTGCATATCTGTAATCCCAAGTACTGAGGCAGGACTGCAAGTTCAAGACCAGCCTGTGCAATTTAGCAAGATCCTGTTTCAAAATAGAAAAAATAAAAGTGTAGGGATTGGCTGAACACAGAATACTTGCCTACCATGCACAAAGCCTGGGATTATATCTGTATAAACTAATACATATCTAGAAACAGCTGAACAAGTAAATAAGAAGCATATGTCTCTTTTGTAACTCTTTCTAATACAAATTCTAGGTGTAAATATTTGTGAGTTTGTTATTGATTTGTAAGAATTTAAAAATAATTGTTTAGCTACCAAGGTAGAGGAATAAAGGGATGGGCTAAAGAATATCCCTAATATGCATTGTAAGTACACAGTCTGAGAGGTTGAGATCAATGAAATGTTTGGAACTTTAAATCTAGAAAGAACTAGAGAGATAATCCAGCACAAATCCCACATCTTACATAAGAGTAACCCAATAACTAAAATAATTGGTTATTTTGAAATGCTCTTAATTCATTTATCTCATGATAAATGGATTGTAATCATTAAATTTTGGGGGAGATTAAGAAAGAGTTTTGTAAATTTAATTATAGTTGCCATTTTGTTTAGGTGAAATAAATCAGTTTGAATTTTGAGTTTGTGATAACACTTGTATGATTAGCATATAATAATCCAACTGGCCTAGAGGTTTATGGTAGCAGTGTTGGAAGTTTTTCTATAACTAGAAGGTAAGGTTTAATGATGAAGTTATGCCTAATGCCTGTCAAGATTTGACATTATCACTTTAAAATAGACTTTACATGTACTAATTTGGCTCTATTCAATAGAGGGAAATCTATTTGCCAGAGGGAAAATCACTTAGAAATGATGGCATACATCAAGAAGAAAATCACTAGATAGAAATGCAGGGGAAATGACAATGCATGTAATTGGGAAAAAGTAGAAAACTGTGAAGAAGTAAAGGAAAGTGGTAAAAACAATGGAAAATAATATAAAATTAAGCTGAAAATCAATGTTATGATCTATATAATTATTATGATGACATATGCTTTCTTTCCCAGCAGTTTTTTTCTCATTCAGACAAGATGTTGCTGATTTTTGTTGTGATTATATTCACTTGACAGAATTCTCACTCTCATCTTCTGGGTTTTTTTTTATTAGCTGTGCCAGTTTTGTCAGTCTGTCCAAGTAATTCTGCTTGCACGGAAAACATGTCTACTTATGGCAGTGACAACTGACCTAGAGCAAGGGAGAAAAGCTTCAACTACTTCTCAACAGGTAGGGTGCAAACTCCAAGGAGAAGATAAGAATTAAGTGTGGTACAGTAAGTCCCTGACTTACAAGTGAGTATTCCAGGAAAATGTTCATAAGTTGGATTCATACCTAAGTCTGACAAAGTGAATCTTACACACCGCTAACACAAATATACAAGGTAAAGCATTAAAATAACCCAAACATACACACAAATACTATAAATAAAATATTCTTATTTTTATAGTTTCCTTAAAATGGTGTTACAGTACAGTACAGTACAACTATAAATAAACTACTTTTATAATCACTTTAAAATGGTGAGGAAGAGACATAAGCTACTTCCTCAATTTATTTGCATTTATGATGTAATAAAAGTGCAAATGTTTGTCAGGGACTTACTGTATTTGGTATGCTTGTGTTCTTTGACACAGTTATTTTTTAATTCTTGTTAGAGAGTCTTTTATTTCAGTCTAGCAACAGCTTAATTTCAAAGATTTGTAATAGCTAATTCCTCCTTTGCAAAGGCTACATTTGCTCAACTTCTTCTTTTAAAAAGATTGAACATACCTTTTTTAAAAATGCTCATTCTTAGACCATTCTTTCCTATTCTGTCTTTAAATATTCTGTTTTTCATTATCTCTTTGTGATTTTACATGGCCTGTAGGAGTGTTTTTCCTACTTTTATGTCTTTCACAATTTGATGTGGAAAAATTCATTTCTGTAGCTTCAGGAACCATGTGAAATTTTTAAATTTAATTTAGTCTTTTCACTCAATCGCATTTGCTGTTTTTGTCTTATGTCCTTATAAATCTCATCAGCTCAATTTTAACAAGACAGAATTCCTTACCTTTGCCTTAATTCCAGTCTTAGTTTCTTAAAACATACCTCTTGTAGGAGCTACCAGCATCACCTTATGTCATACAACAGATTATTGATTTGTCTTCAACTTTTTACCTTTCTTCTTTCAAGCTAAGAATGTTATCTCCAAGTTAGACTAGTAGGTTTTTTTTATTATGATTTTAAACATTTGGACCTGCTCTCTGCTTGTTTTCTTTTATCTGGACAAAGAAAACTTCCTAAGTTCCCGTACTTGTCAGCTTTTCTCTAACTGGTATAAAATCCATTTTACTCTTTATCTTCCTATTAATATTTTTTCATAATATTCTTTATATTTAAAATAAACTCTTGGGCCAAGGTTGTAGTTCAGTGATGCTGCTGCCTGTCTGGCAAGTGCAAAGTCCTGAGTTTGATCCCCAATTCCCCCCAAAATAAATAAAATAAAATAAAATAAAATCTTACCAAATCTCTGTCCATATTCCTTTTCATTTTATTTCCCTGGTGGAGTTGGGTTCAAAAAAATGAGAATTAAGTCATGTCATATACTGGTACAAATTCTCAGTATTGAGTGTGATCATGATGTGTATATAAAATGCACCAATAAAGAATTCAATTTAAAAATAATAAATAAAATAACATTTCATATTATAAAATAACATTTCAAATAAATAACATTTTTATTTACAAAAAATAAAATAAAAATATTTCAACACAAAGGACTCTTCTAGGTATAGAGATATATGGAGATAAAGTAGACAAATCCCTTGGGTTTTTTTTCTTCTTTTCTCATATTTTTTCTTTACCTTCTTTCCTTTCTTCTATCCCCAGCTACCCATTCCCCTTTAGACCATTTCTTTTTTCTTATAGTTTTTAAAAGAATGCCTTTTAAAGAAGGCTTTTCATTTTAAAAACAGAAGATAAAGGAATCTACCTGCCCCAGAGCAAAAGAAAACAAACCAAAATTGCATTGGCTTTTAAAAAATTTTTAAAATGTAACACAAATAGATATTAATAAAGAAAATATTAAAAAGCACTCCTTATTTGTATGAAAAAGTAAAACAAAAATTCATAACAAAATGCAGAATAATAGTTAATATACCATGATATCTCACAATCTTATAAGAATATGAAAAATGTTACTCAGAATACAAGTCCTACACAAAAAAATTCTTTTGCAAAGAAGAAACAAACAGATAAAAGCATAAAACTTTCTCTTCACAGGGCATGGTGGCACAAGCCTATAATCCCAGCACTTAGGAGGCTGAGGCAGGAAGATAGCTATGAGTTTGAGTCCTACCTGGGCTACATAGGAAAACTCTATCTCAAAAACAAAACAAAACAAAATCAACTTTCTCTTTGATGAACTAAGAAAAGCTAATAGTGGAAATAAAACAAATTAACACATAAAAGTAAAAGTGATTTAATTCTCAGTAGACAGTTTTGCTTTACTAAAAAGTAGCAATAATGTCTTATCCTTATATTTATAACTTTTTAAAAGTTATTCCCTTTCAGCATACGGTCCTGTTTCTTGAACTGTGTTTTCAGGGAATAGAGCTCAAATTGGTGTGAAAGAAATTTCACAAACTGTTAAGCCTGGTCCTCTGTGCTTCCTAAGAATTCTTTTGCCTAATAACTCCTCTGTAATCTTTGCTTTTGAAAGGGTATCTAGATAATGGGTGGCAGGTCCACTTCTTTCTCCTTTCCATTGTGTAGGTTTGGTCCCTGGGAATTAGACTGTAGTGATCTCTAAAGAATATTTGTTGAATTCTATTATGTACATATCTGTACCCTGCTCTCTAAATCCTCATAAATTGAAGCATTTCCAAATAAGATGATGAGAGAGTAGAGATAGACTGCACAGTGCTATTAAACACTGCCTCTGCCCTGCGAAGAATGAACTGAGGGAAAATTATTATAATTTGTCAAGGAATCATGCTATTTTCCTAGAACAGCTGAGTAAACTCCCCAAACTGCCCACATCAGACCCATGATCTGTTTTTGTACAGCCCAAGAGCTTAAAACTGATTTAATATTTGTAAAATGTAAGTAAAACTAAAAATATATTAAAGTGAGTATATATGGCTCACAAAGCCTAAAATATTTACTGTCTGGTGTTTCAGAGAAACTGTCCTGGCCCTCACATTAGGGGGTGTGTGTGTGTGTGTGTGTGCGTGTGTGTGTGTGTGTGTGTGTGTGGCATGAGGAATTACACCCCAGGCCTTGCCCTAAGCTTCATTCCCATCTTTTTTAATGCTGAGTTGTTGTCTTGTCAAATGGTTCATACTAACCTCAAACTTAACATTCTTCTGCCTCAGTCTTCTGGGTAGCTTGGTGTACAAGAATCAGCCACCACATTGGACTTATTTGTGCACAGAATTATTGATGTATAATTCATCTACACTTATTCTTTGGGGCAGTGCTGTGGACTGAACCAGGTACATGCTAGGCAAACACACCACCACTGAGCTACACCCTTGGTCCAAATTCACCCATTTACATTGTAATGTTTTATTTTTTATGTATTTATTTATTTTAATCTTTAGTAATGTACAACAATCAATGCAATCTAAACAACTCTCTACCCATAACAATTACTCTTCGTCTCTCCACCGGCCCTAGACAGCCACTGATCTACTTTGTGTCAGTGTAGTTTTACCTGTTCTAGGTATTTTGTTTAAGTGCCATCATGTGGGCCTGGGATTTAGCTCAGTGGCACCGGTACTGTGCCTTCCTCAAAAGGACAAGGTCCTGACTCTGATCCCTATCGTGTAATTTGTAATCTTTTCTAATTGGCTCCTTCTAAAAATTCTAAAATAATGTTTTTATCAAATTTATCCATGTTGTAACATATATCAGTGAGCAATTCATACCTTTCTTATGGCTGAATAACATTCCACTACCTGGCTATCTCATGTTTTATTCATCTTTTCATCCACTGATGAGTACTTGCATTCTTTCCTTTAGAATAGTGTAGCTATTCTACAGAGCTATAGTGTAGCTCTTTAGAATAGTGTAGTGATAAACATTCATGTGCAGATTTTTCTACATATATGTGTTGTATTTTCAAATGTTTACATAGGAATTGGCTTTATGGAATGTTTTGTTATTATCTTCTTTTCCTATGGATGTCTTTTAGGTCTAGAAGGTTTATAGTGTTAAGTATTTTATATCCATGAAGATTTTCTGTCTACTTCTTCTGTTCAATACTTACAGCAGGGTACTGAAGTCCCCAACTTTTATTGTTCAGTTGTCAATTTATTCCTTTAATTCTGTCATTTTCCCTTTATGTAATTTGGGCTTCATTGTTAGTTGCATATCTGTTTATAATTCCTTGATCTTCGAGAGGGAATTGCATTTATTCCTACAAAATTTCTCTCTTTACCCTAGTAACATTTTTTTTTTGGTTTTACTCTATTTTTGTAGTTAGGTGTGGTGGTACCTGCCTATAATCCTGGAACTTGAGAGGCTGAGGCAAAAGGATCACTTTGAGTTCCAGAACAGCCTGGGTTACATAGTCAGTTCCACGCCAGCTTGAAGTATATAATGAGACTCTGTCTCAAAAAACAACAAGACATTCTATTTTTGTCTTATGTTAATAATTATTCCAGTATTCTTATAGTTGATGTGAAAACACCAGCATTCCAACATCATGTTTTAAGAGGTTTTTGAGACAGGATCTCCTTATAGAGTTCAGGCTGATCTTGAACTCACTGTGTAAATCAGACTGGCCTCAAACTCATGATGATCCTCTTGCTTCAGCCTCTCAAATGATGGGGTCACAGGCATGTGCCACCATGCCTGGCATACACAGCATCACTTTTTCCACCTTTTCACATTCAATTTATTATCGTATTAATTATCTTATTATCTTATTAACTTATTATGCCTCCTGCAGATATAGGTAAGATATTTTCTAGTAAAATTTCACATTCTTTGCTCTTATATTGTCTAATTCAGTCAACTTTAGTATTATTTTCATGATCAAATGTACTTCTGCTCTTATAATTTCTGGTTTTTATGCCTCACATTCTTTAATTTTTATTTTTATTAGTCATGTTTGTAGTACATAATAATTATATCCATTGTGGGGAATTGGTACAGGTATGTAACAAATTGTTTTCATTGAGTTTATTGGTACATTTTACGTATACATTATAATCACATTCATCATGGAAAATTTGTACTTATATGTGATATATCTCGATTCTTATATTTCCCATTTCCCAGCCCTCCCTTCCACCTCTCCGTCCCCCTGTGTATGGTTTGTTTCCTTTTTTGTTGTTGTTTTTACCTTGAAATATTTTCTTGTACTTCTTTGCTTTCCCCTGCCCACCTCCCTACTTTCCTTCCTACTTGATAATGTGTATTGCACATTTTGAACCTCATTTACACCTTCAGTTTCTCACACTAGAGAAATGATATGGTATTTACATGTGTCCTATTTATTTTACTTATGAATGTGGCCTCAAGGTGCCTCCACTGAGCTATAAATATGTCAAGTTATTCTTTCTTTATGGGTGAGTTTATTTATAAAAAAACAAAAAACAAAAAAACCACACTCACTAGTTGACAGACTTTTGGGCTGTTTCCAAGATTTAGCCATTGCAGATTATGACACTGTAAATGGGAGTGTGCCTATGTCACTGTGGTATGATGCTTATGAATTCCTTCAGGAATATACCCAGCAGTGAAATAGCAGGGTCAAATGGGACCTCTAATTCTTGTTTTTTGAGGAATCTGCACACTGATTTCCACAGTGGTTGTACCAGTAAACATTCCTACCAACACTGAAAAAGAGTTATTTTCCCCACAGCCCTGCCAGCATTTGTTATTGTTTGTTTTCTTTTCTTTTTTTGAGACAAGGTCTCGCTTTGTAGTTCAGGCTGGCCCTGAGCTCAGCCTCAAACTCGGCAATCCTCACGCCTCTGCCTTCGGAGTGGTAGGATTACAGGCATGAGCCATCATGTCTGGCATTGTGGTATGTGGTGCTGATTGCTGGTGGGTGTGAGTCTTGTTGTATGTGGTTACTGGGGACTGAACCCAGGCCTTTGTGCTTGCAAGGCAGGCGCCGAAACCACTGAGCTAAATCCGGGCCCTTGTTTTCTTGATCGCAGTCATTCTTTCTGGAGTGAGACGGAATCTCAGTGTTGTTTTCGTCTGCATCTCTCGGATGACCAGCGATGTCAAACACTTTTTCATATTTTTATTTGTTGCTTCTATTTCTTTATCTGAGAAATGTCTGTTTCAGACATTTCAGATGCCCACTTTTGAATCGTGTCATTAAATTGGGGGGGGCTGTTTTTTTTTAAGCTCTATATGTATTTTAGATAGTAGTCCTCTGTCTGAGGAAGAGGTGGTAAAATATTTCCCACATTGTAAGTTGTCTTTTTGCTCTGTTGGTGATTTTTCTTGCTGTGTGGAAGCTTTTTACAGACATGAGATCCCAGTTGTTCTCTCTGTTAACTCCAGTGCTAGAGAGGTTTTGTTCATAAACCCTTTCCTAAGCCAGTGTCTTCCAGAGTTCTACCTAATCTATCTTCCAGCAAGTTTAGTGTTTCTGTTTTAATATTTAGATGTTTACTCCACTTCAATTTTAGTTTAGTGCCTAGTGAGAAATGTAGGTCTAGTTTTAATCTTTCACCAGTATTTCTAGCATCAATTATTCACAAGGCTATCTTTCCTTTATTGAGGGTGTTTGGCTCCTTTATCAAAAGAGGTGGCCAGCGCCAGGGATTTAGCTCAGTGGTTCTAGCACCTGCCTTGCAAGTGCAAGGACTCTGGTGGTTCAATCCCCGGTAACTACATACAACAAAAACTGGGCATGGTGACCCATGCCTACCAGCAATCAGTATCACATACCATAATGTTGGGTGTGGTGGCTCACATCTATAATCCCAGAACTACAAAGTGAGACCCTGTCTCAAAAAAAAAAAAAAAAAGAAAATGAGGTGGCTTAGTACACCTGAGTTATTTCTGCATCTTTTGACCTTTTCCATTGATCCTCATGTCTATTTCTTTGCTGGTACCATGCTGGTTTTATTATAGTGACTTTGTAATATAGTGTCAACTTGGGGATTGTGATACCCCCCTGCCATGATCTTGTTGCCTAGGATTGCTTTTGCTAGTGTAGGTCTCTTCTGGTTCCAGTTGAATTTTTGGATTATTTATCCTAGTTCTGTGAAATATACTGTTGGGATTTCATTTGGGATTGCATTGAATCCATATAGCACTTTTGGAAAGGTCATCATTTTCAGTATATTGGTTTTTCCTACCCAGGAACAAGGGGTGACTTTCCATTTTCTGATATCCTGTTGGATATCTTTGCTCAGAGTGCTGTAGTTTTCAAAGTAGAGCTCTTTTACTTCCTTCAAAAGATTGATTTCTAGATATTGTTTTGATGCTTTTGTGAAAAGAGTGTTTTCCCCAATTTCTATCTAAGTGAATCTGTTATTTGTGTACAAGAACGCTATTGATTTTGAGTGCTGACCTTGTATCCAGCCATTCTACTGAATTGGGCAATTAAGTCTAGCAGTCTTGATAGAATGTTTGAGGTCGTCAGCAAATACTGACAGATTAACTTCTTTCTACCTTTTATTTCTTTCTCTTGTCTAATTTCTATGGCTAATGTTTCCAGAACTATATTGAACAGTAGTGGTTATAGTCCTTACCTTCTTCCTGATTACTATGTAAAAGATTTCAGCTTTTGACATTTAGTGTACTGTTGGTTATTGGTTTTTCACAGATAGCTTTTATCATGTTGCAATAAAGACCATGTATTCCAGTTTTCTGTACGGTTTTATCATGAATGGGTGTTGGATTTTGTCAGATAATTTGCATCTATTGAGATGACCATATGGTTTTTGTCCTTGACTCTGTTAATATAGTGTATTATATTTATTGATTTATATATATTGAACCATGTTTGCACCCCTCAGAAGAATTCCACTTGGTTAGGGTGCATGATCTTTTTGATGGTCCTCTGTATTGTCAGGATCATATTCAGGATTTTTTTTTTTTTTTTTTTTTTTAATTATCTTTATTGGTACATTAAATATAGACATCATGATTGCACTCCATAATGGGGATTTGTACCAGTATAAGACACAACTTAATTCTCATTTTTCATATTCAGGATTTTTGCATCTATGTTTATTAGAGAGATTGGCCTGTAGTTCTGTTTTTTTGGTTGGAGCTTTCTCTACTTTTGGAATCAAAGTAATGTTTGCTTCCAAGAATGAATTTGGGAGTAGAACTTTCTTTTCAATTTCATTAAAGAGTTTTAGAAGCGTGGCATTAGTTGTTCTCTAAATCTCTTGTAGATTTCAACGGTAAAACCAACAGGGCTTGGACTTTTCTTTGTTGGTAAGTTTTTCATTATGTTTTCAATTTCACTGATTGATATTAGGGTGCTTAGAATTTTAATATCTTCTTTATTAGTAATTCATATGTATCAAGGAATGTGTCCATTTCTTCTGTTTTCCATCTTATTAGAGTACAGGTTCTCAAAGTAGGCATTGATTATCCTCTGGAATTCTGCTAAATCTATTGTGGTTTTACCCTTTTACTTCCTACTTCCTAATTGTGTGGGTTTGAGCTATTTCTTACCTTTTTTCTTTCTTTTTTTTTGTTAAGGTTGGCTAAGAGATTTTTATTTATTTATTTTTTGTCATTCTCTTTGTCTCCATTACATTGATTTCTACCCTGATCCTTATAATTTCTTCCCTTGTACAAGCTTTGAATTTGTCTTGCCCTTCTTTTTCTAGGAGCTTGAGTTGATGTATTAGGTTGTTTATTTGAACTTGCACTGTTTTCCTGGTATGAGCATTCACTGCTATGAATTTTCCTTATAGAACTGCTTTCACTGAGTCTCATATAGTCCAGTGTGTTCTACTGGCCTTATAATTTAATTGTAAAAACTGTCTAATTTCTTCTATAGCCCATTGGTTGTTCAGGAGGGTGTTATGCAATTTCCATATGTTTGTGAAGTTCTGAGCCTTTTGTTGCTACTGACCTGCAATTTTATTCCACAATAGTCTGACAATTTACAGGGGATAACTGCAGTTTCTTTGCATTTACTTAAATATGTTCTTTGAACTAACATATGGTCTATTTTGGAGAATGACCTGTGTGCAGCTAAGAAGAATGTCTATCCTGATTTTGTGGGGTGGAATGCTGTATAGACATCAATTAAGTTCCTTTTTTTTCAAAAATTTGGTTCATTTCCAGTATGTTTTTTATCCAGTATTTTATTGTTGATTTTTAATAATCTGTCTTTTTGTGATAGTGGAATAATGAGGTCTTCAATTACTGTTGTATTAGTGCTTATTTGGGTTTTCATGTCCATTAATACTTGTTTCATATAGTTGGGTGGGCTGGCGTTTGGTGCATATATATTTATGATTGTTATCTCTTCTTCTTGGATTGTTCCCTTTATAAGGATATAGTGCCCTTCTTTGTCTCTCTTAATCAGTTTTGGTTTGAAATTTACTTTGTCTGCAAATAAGATAGTGATTCTTGCTTTTTTGGGAGGTTCTTGTTCATAAAGAATTGTTTTCCATCCTTTTATTCTTAGTCTATGAATTTATTTTTTAATTAAATGTGTTTTCTATGGCCATACCACCCTGAATGTGCCCAGTCTCATCTTGTCTGGCTTAAATGTGTTTCTTGTATACAGCATATTGTTGGATCTTCTTAACCTACTCTGTCAGTCTGTTTCTTTTCATTGGTAAATTGAGGCCATTAACATTGATGGTTATAACTGATACGTATTGTCTTATCCTTATCTTGATATTTTCCTGTTGATGGCTATTTTATTTTTTATTTTTCCCCTTCCATTTAATTTCTTGCCTTGCCTAATGGCTTCACTTTGTTGGGCCTCATCAAGTTATGACCCTCTTTTGCCTTTTTCTATGGCATTGTTTAGAATTTTTAGAGTGCTGCTTTGGTATTCATGATGTTTCTCAGGTGTTCTTTGTTGTGGAAGTATCTTATTTGCCCATAATTCTGAAAGGTAGTTTTGTAGGGTACATCACTCTAGGTTAGAGATTATTTTCTCTTAAGGCTTGAAATACTTCACTCCAGCTCTCTTTGATTTGAGAGTTTGTGTTGAAAAGTCTGCTGTGACTCTGATGGATTTTCCTTTGTATGTGACTTGTTTCTTCTTTCTAACTACTTTTAATTCATTCTTCTGTGGTGTTTCTGGAATACTGAGTATTACATGCCTACATGTGGATTTTTTTTTTTTTTAGACAGGGTCTCACTTTGTGGTTCAGGCTGGCCCTGAGCTCAGCCTCAAACTCATATCACAGCAATCCTTCTGCTTCTGCCTCCTGAGTGCTGGGATTACAGACGTGAGCCACCATACCTGGCACTGTGGTATGTAGTACTGATTGCTACTGGGTGTGAGTCTCCACGCCCAATATGGTATGTGGTTATCGAGGATTGTACCCGGGTTCTGGTGCTTGCAAGACAGGCACCGGAACCACTGAGCTAAACCCGCAGCCCTACATGTGGATTTTTTTTTATCATGGCTAGTTGGAGTCCTATAGGCCTCATTTCTCTGTATGTCAAATTCTTTTCCCCTTCTTGGGAAATTTTCTGGCATTACTTCTGTGAACAGATTTTTAAATGTCATTTGCATTATCTCCTGTTTTTTCATTGACTCCAATCGTCTTATGTTATTCTTCTTTGCATCATCTAGTACCTCCTTGACAGATTTCCCATGATCTCTTACTATTTTAAAGAAATCTTTCATTTCCTTATTGATAACTGCAATCTGATATTATATGTCTGATATTCTGTGCTCACATTGGCTCATTCTGTTGTGTAAACTTTCAACGGAGTTTTTCATTTCCTGGAAATCTGTTTGAAACTGATGATTTCCATTACTTTCCTATACTGGATTCCATCACTTTCCTGAGTTCCTCTATATTTAAAATTTGTATCTTCTTTAGAGTTATTAATCATATATTTTACTATGAGCACTATCTCTTTAACTTAGAAATTATTTCTCATTTCTTTTTTTTTTTTCAAATCCTATTTTGTTGCCAATTCAGGTTGAATTTTCATTGAATTTCAAGTTGTTCTATCTCATTGTCCCCTATATTTCCATTTGGTGATCTGAAATTCCGGGTTTGAATCCTGTTTAAGTGTCTTCTCATTTCTATTGCTTATTGTTTTTGATGTTTTGGGTTTAATTTCTTGGTTGCTGGCTATAAAATGCTTATTGCAATTTATCTTTCTTGCTAATATTTAGAACCCTTAGGGAATGGCTACTCCCTGGATCATCTTCCAGGTATAGTTGGCCCTTGGCTTTGTGTCTGTAATGGCCCTTAAGCAATCTCGGTTCTGGAACATCAGGCAATGCACTTGATCGGAACAATTGTGTCACCTTGGCCACAGTAATACAATCAGTATCATCAACACCATCAAATAGCCTTGAGAATGACAAATGTCTGCAACCACTATTTTGATACCTTTAACGTCATGTACTAGACCTATAGCCATATATCAAAATTAAAGACCAACCAGAAATAGCTTTATCATATACCAGGCCTTAAATATAGTGGCATCAACCTCTGGGGAGAAGACTTAACAGGAGTTGGGGAGGATAGGGAATTAAAAGGAGAGGGAGAGGTTAAAAATAGGGCTAGAGGACACAGGAAGATCACATGAACCTTGGGAAACTGGTGAAGACTAGAAGAAAAGAGAGATGGATGGAACAAATACAAACAGAACAAACTAACAGAAAAAAGATAACTAGAAACTGTATTTACCCTCCTATAAGAATGATAACAGTTGAGAAAAAAGAATTGAAAAAGCAGGACAATAGCAGAGACAATACAGGAGAGGAATGATGAAGAAGAGAGGACAAGTAAAAAGAGAAAGAACAAAAAATTAAAAATAGAAAAGGAAAAAAGGAAGAACACTAAAAAAGTGGGTCCTCTTCATAGATATCTCTTGTCACTGGTAGATAACATGGGTCACAGCCTGCAAATCCAGGTCAGATAATCACAGCAAACCCACTGTAGACCCCTGAGGTTCAAGCTGGTTTCTGGCTGCAAGGCTAGAATTGGGCTCCCAGATTTCCTTTGGTTTTTAGTCCTGTGCAGTTCTACTGCAAGTTTGAGCTACCCTACCCCACAGCAAGTCCCAGTTCCAGTAAGAGATACTGATCCCACCAACTCACCAACTGCAGTAGTGCACTATGTCCTCACTACAGTGTCTCTCTTAGCTGTCCCCTTGGGCTTCAACTTTGTGAGTTCTGGGGTTGAGATTTGGGTGGGGCCTCTCCTCAATTAACACTCTCCCCTATGTCTCTTTCCCAAGTTTTTCTTTTGTGATTCTGTCCGCAGAGCTCTCTCAGCTGCTGCGTTGCTTTTTGTGTGTGTCCCAGTTTGCTGGTGAGGAGTATTCCTTTCCTGTCACCAGCCCAGGGCCCTTGTCTGCCCCCTGTATCTGGTCTCAGAGCTGAATGGGTATCTCTAGCCCTTTGTAGTCTAGACCTTGGGCAGACCTAAAAGCAGAATTTGGGTAGACCTATTCTCTACTTCCACTCTTTGATTGTTATATAATTCTTCTTTTTTATCTGAATTAAAATTATTGTTTGGTGTCACTTGCTTTCAGCCTGAAAGAATTTTTCTTAGCAACAAATTTTCCTCTGTCTATTGATCAGTTGCCAGCAGTGCACTGTGGCTGTTTGTCTCTTCCCTTCTTTCTCTGAGGGCAGCAAAGTGGCCCAGTTTTTATTTCCTCCAGAGTGGACCTTCAGGGAAATACTGTCTGGCACTCTCACAATTGCCTTTGGTTGTATAGACCTCTTCCATTTCAGGTCCAGGATTCTGTTTCTCTGTCACATTCTTGCATGCCCTCTGCACCATTTTTGAGGGATTTCAGTTTGATATTTCCAGGTATCAGGCCCTTTATCCTGGAAGAACTGTGTTGGCCACACTCACTGTTCCACCATCTTGAAAAGTCCATTATAACACATTAATTAAGTCCCTTAATTCTTTTACACTGCCTCCCTATCTCCCACCTCCCTCTCTCCATGTCTAGATCTCCTTCCCATTAACAAAAGAGCTACCTCCTTTTTTATATCATCTGTCATTTAGTTTGAGCTTTAATTTATTTATACTTTGGATTTCTCATATAAGATTAAACCATGAGACATTTAAGCTTTTTTGTCTGATTTATTTCACTTAAAATTATAGTTTCAAAGTGCATCCATTTTCCCACAAATGACTAAATTTATCTTTCTTTATAGCAGATTAGTATTCCATTTTGTATAAATACTACATTCATCTGTTGATGGGCATAGAGGCTGCTTTCAACATTTAGCTTTGTGAATTGTACTGCTGTAAATATGAAATGCTATTTTCCTCCTTTCTTTTGCATTGAGTGTTTTCTAGTGTTAAATCTTAGAGGTTTTTAAAACAACTTTTGCACAAACTTTTTTTGTAATGTTTTCATAATAATTCCTTACAATATAGATCTTAATTTGTCTGAATTCACATCAGATTACAAATTAAGTTCCAGTGAAGTGCAGAAATATTATTCCTATTAGTTCTGTTCTCCCATCTTCTTTTTATTTTATTTTGTTATGTATTTACATTACAACACACATATAGATATATATATGACATCTATATATGTTCTAAGTGTAATACATCTTATAGTATCACTTAATATAATTTTATGTGATTTAAAGAATCTGAAAGAAGAAAAGAGAGCAAATATATATATTACAACTTGTTGTATTAACTATTGTATTTACTGTTACTGCTTTTCATTTCTTCCTATGGATTCAATTCACCATATGGTCATGTTTCCTTACCCCAAAATAGATTATTCCCATCTGCTTCTTGTGCTGTTATTTTCATATATATATAACATTTCCATATATTAGAGGCCCAATAATATAAAAGTATATACATACATATGTATATATTATATAATTTCTTTTTGTGCTGGGGATTGAATGGAGGTCCTTGTACATGCTAGGCACATACTCTTAACACTGAGGTATGCTCTTATCCTCACAACTGCATTTTCAAATGCTTAAGAAATAAAGAAGAAATGCATGCCTAGACTGTCTTTGTTATATAATTACTTCCTTTTATCTGAATTAAAATTATTGTTTGGTGTCATTTGCTTTCAGCCTGAAAGAATTTTTCTTAGCAAGAAATTTTCTCAGCTCTTGTTTATCTGAGAATGTCTTTATTTCACTTGCATGTTTTTCTTTGTTTTTATTTCTTTTTGAAGTACTATGGCTTAAACTTAGGGCCTTCACACTGAGCTATATCCCTAATCCATTTTTTCTTTTTTATTATGAGACAGGATTTTGTTAAATTGCCCAAGATGGGTTAGAATTTAGATCCTCATACCACAGTTTTGAAATTATAAGCATGAACCATTATTCCTGAATAGCCTTCAATACTGATAATAGCTTTAATGGATAAACATTATGAATGAAGTGTTATTTTTCTTTCATCCCTTTGAGAGTTCTTTTTCCAGTACTGAAGGTTGATCCTCTATCATTCCACTTACTAGGGAAGCACTCTACACTGGCCTACATCCTCAGCCTTCATCACTTTGAATATATCATCCCACTGCCTTCTAACCATTATTTTAATGAGAAGTCAGCTGATAATATTATTGAGGTTGGGGCTGGGGATTTAACTCAGTGGTTCTGATGTCTGCCTGGCAAGTACAAGATCCCAAGTTCGATCCTCAGTACCACATATCACAGTGCTGGGCATGGTGGCTCGTGTCTAATCCCAGCACTTGGGAGGCAGAGGCAAGAGGATTGCTGAGAGTTTCAGGCTAGCCTGGGCTATATAGTAAGTTCAGGGCCAGTCTGAACTACAAAGTGAGACCCTATCTCAAAAAAAACCCCCATATATATACATATAATATATACATATACTATACTATAATATATATATATATATATATATATATTATTGAAGTTCTTTGGTATGTGATGAGTCATTTTTCTCTTAATATTTTCTAAGTTTGTCTTTCTTTTACTGTTTTAGATATAATGTGTGTTGACTGAATCTCTGTTTATCCTGTCTACAGTTTCTTGAATCTCTTAGAAGTGTGTATATTATTTTTCATCAAAAGTGGGGAAGTTTTAGCCACTTAAAAATTTCTCTACTCTTGGGCCGGGGCGTTAGCTCAGTGGTTCCGGCGCCTGTCTTGCAAGCGCAAGGACCCGGGTTCGATTCCCCGGTAACCACATAACAATACTGGGTGTGGAGACCCACACCCAGCAGCAACCAGTACCACATACCACAGTGCCGGGCGTGGTGGCTCACGCCTGTCATCCCAGCACTCGGGAGGCAGAGGCAGGAGGATTGC
>PVIR01003872.1:0-11466 GCA_004026965.1 Petromus typicus | reverse complement strand
TCAGCCTGAACCACGGAGCGAGACCCTGTCTCAAAAAACCTAAAAAAAAAAAAAATTTCTCTACTCTTGCTCTCTTTTATCCTTTTGATAATCTCATTTTTATAAATGAGATTAGTATCGCATATTTTATTGAGGTTTTATTTTTCTTTTTATATCTATATTTCAAAAATCTCTATTAAATTTTCTTCATATTTTGTGGCTAGTTCTTCTGCCAACTTATTCTAATGTTGATCCTTTCTCATGAACTTTTCCTTGTTATTGTATCTTTTCAACTTTATAACCTCATTTGATTTTTTTATAACTTCTCTTTAAAATACTGTCTTTGATGAGCATTGGGGTTTTTTTATTGTTTGTTTATTTGAGACAGAATCCCACTTTGTAGTGCAAACTGACCCTGAACTCACTATGTAGCCCAGGCTAACCTGAAAACTCACAGCAGTCCTCCTGCCTCTGCCTCCTGCATGTTGGGATTACAGGTGCGAGCCACCACCCCTGGCTGAGCATTCTTAGTATATCTTTTATCTTTAAGTGTTATTTCCTTTGGGCATTTGAACATATTTAAAGTAGCTGCTTTGAAATATGCATGTGCTAAGTGTAACATCTGGGCTTTTTAAAAGTGAATTCTTCTTACTTTCTCTTTTCCCGTGTATAAATCAATTTTTTGTTTCTTTGCCTATCTTGTGGATTTTTCTTTTTTTGAATATTGGGCATTTAGATAATATATTATAGCATCTTTGGATACTGATCTCCTGTGGAGCTTGATGTTATTAATGTTTGCTTCTGTGTTTAGTGAATTGACTGGGCTTGTTCAGTGAGGTCTGTTTCCCCTGTGGTATAGTATACAGACTCTGATGTCACTCCTAAGAGGGCACAGTTGATTTGCAATTACTCTGACCAGTCATCCTTGAAGAGATAACAGGATTTTTAGAAGAGTTCTTTTTTTTTTTTTTCACTGTCTCTTCCTAATCTCCCTTTTAAGCTTTTGGGTGGTCATCCAACTAATTGCTAGATGATTCCTACCCTCTTTCTCCTTCTCTTACTCTCTCACATACTTTAGGAAATAAATTGCTTCTCCTTATAATCCAATTAAAATAAAGCTCCATTGAAAGGACGGGGATATTCCCAGTTTCCTCTTTGTTTCTCTCTGTAAACGTCAGTTGGTCTGTGGTTCTGTGCTGGTACCATTGAGCTACCAGCCTCCTCTTAATCGCTCACTACAAAATTCTCCATGACTTTTCACAGTGCACTTAGACTTGGATTTCCCAGAGCTCTGTTCCAGTTAAAATCACTTCCCTTATGGAGAACTTTAGAGACAATTCTTCTTTTGACCTGCCTTTTTTACTCTTTTACTACTTCTACGAATGAGGGACTGAGCAAGAGTCGTAGCTCCTGATGTTTTTGCCTTGCATTTCCCAGAGTGGAAATTCTGTCCTCTAAGTAAAATGAAATAAGAACAATAAAGCTCAACTATTCTGAATTTTCCTTGCAAATGGTAGAGATTTTGCATCACAAGTGGGAAATGGGTAGAGAGCAAAGCCCCAGGCTTCTTGACTCTGCTTGTTTACAGTAGAACTTATATAACACAGACCTGGAGGTTAAAAAATTCCAGTTGTCTGGCACTTCTGGAAACTTGGCTACACTTGCTAAAACTGAGCTGGAAGCAGGAGTAAACACGTGGCTCCACTGGTCCTATTGAGACTTAGTAGATCTCCTAAAGTAAACGTTCCTCATTTTCTATGCTCTCAGGACAGTTTACTCAGACTTTACGTGGTTGTGTTTATTTGTTTTATTTTGGGGGCTAGAACCTAGGGCCTTATGCATTCTAAGTAAGTACTCAACCACTGAGAAATAACCCCAACTCCACTATCTTAATTACTTTTTTCATTGCTGAGACAAAATACATGATACCTAAAGTTAAAGGGTTAAAGGTTTATTTAGTTCACCGTCTTTAGAGGTTTCAGCCCATAATTGATTGGCTCCAAGGCAGGTTGGCATCGTAGACAGGCATCTACGAGAAGAAACAATTCATGGCAGGCAGAGGTAGCAAAGCAAGCAAAGGACTTTAGTAGCTTTTTTCTGCCCTTTTTATATTCTTTCTGGGCTACTGGAATTAGGGCAATACCAAGCCAATCAGTGGAGTGATTAATCACACACCCTTAATCCCTGCACCACACAGTCTAGATCCAGCTGCCTCTGGAGAATCCCCATCTATAACCACATGAAGCTTTGTGGAGACATCCAGGTGCAAACCATGACACTTACGTAATTGGGTTTTACAATTTTCATCAATTATTTTTGCTTTGCTTGGAAGAGAGTCTATGAAGTTCCTCAAACTACCATTCTGAAAATGTTTCTCTTCTATTCTTGATTATTAAAGAAATTTATAATGTTGAAGTTTTTCTATTTAATCCACATTTTCTTGAGACAAAAAGAAAACATGTACCTGGAAGTTAACGTATCTATATAAATTCAAAAATGTTCAATTCCAATTAGCATTTTTCTATCATTTTGTCTTTAGGTGTTTTTAATGAAACTTATGTGGAATTATATCAACTTTAAAGGGTTTTTTTGAGACTAATTGCTTTGTTGTGTTATTGCCAAGTAGGCCAGGTTACTGAATCGTGCATGTGAACAATTCCAGGAATGCAAAGGCATCTGGAATCTCTTGAAACAAACAGGTAACTTGGGAACTGGAAGTTTTGTAACAGTTATGAACAGATGTTAGAATCTGAATCTAATCTTTTGTCACTAGAAATTCATGCAACCCTTCATAACCAGTCAAATTATTCTTTCAGAACTAATTTTTCCATTCCATGTGTTCTCACTCTATTATATACTGCTTGTAGTGGGAAGAGTATTATTACTATTACTATTAGTGAAAGAGTATTATTTACTTTGCTTTTTATGAAACTGTGCTTATTGTACAATATGACTTAATTGTTCTCAGATCACTAAATTTAAGTCTGCTCAAAGTTAGCCAAAGACTAAATATAGGCTACAGAGGCTTCTCAATCAAAATCAAAATATCAGATCTAGGGATATAGTTTTTCAGGGGAGTGCTGGCCTAGCAGGTGTGAGTCCTTGAGTCAATCCCTGGAACTGGAAAAAAAAAAAAAAGCAGCAGTCAGATATTGCTAATATTCTGTTATGAAATTATCAAAACTAGAGTAACTTTTTGAGGTTATGTACTAGCTTGCAGCGTTTCCTCATTAGAGATGGCAGTGACTTATTAGTTTAGGTATACATTTTTGTAGTGTGCTCACCTGCTGTGTTTCAGAATTCTTTTAAGCCAATCAATATTGAATTGAATTGCATGTCTTTCCAGATCTTATGGAGACCATCATGATTATTCTCTTTTAAACTATGTAAATATTGAATTATAATAATAGATTTCCTAATATTAAATCATTTTTGTATTCCTAGAGTAAACCTTATTTGGTCATAGTATGCTTTAGTTCTAATATATTAATGAATTGTATTTTAATATTAAATATTATATTTTAATATTGATATTATTAGCTTGTTTTTTCTTTTTGTGTTTATATGATGACTTTAACAGATTTTAATGTCAAAGTATAGGTGATATATGGGAAACATAAATACGTAAGATTTAATTTGTTTCTCCCAACCTGTGACAACCATTTCAATGAATAAAAACAATAAAAAATAAAGATAAAGAGGATTCAAATGATATACTTACTCTATTTCATGGAAATATGGCCTGAAAATTTCTGAGAACAGAAAATGCCTTTTTGTGTCACCTTTGAACATTTACAAAATTGATGAAAAGGAAAATTTGAATAAAATCCAAAACTTGTAAATGAAGACAGTCTGATCCTAATGGAAAAATTAGAAATCAATAATGTAATCAGAAACAAACCCTATTGGCTGGACATTTTTAAAAACGTAAGCCACTGAATATTCAAGAATGATAATGAATATATCTCCTAGTCTTATGGTTTCTGTGGAATCTGCTATATAGATAGGCTCATGTTATCAGTGAACAGTGGCAGTTTCACTTCTCTGTTTTTACATGGATGCCTTTTATTTCTATTTCTTGCCTCATTTCTCTGGATGGGACTCCCACCACTACACTGAATAGTATCACACTGAGGATATTCCCATTTATTACTAATTTCCTGAGGTGTTCTTATCATAATATCTTAGATTGTATCAAAATATTTTTCTGCATCAATAGTTATGATCATGTCTTTTTCTTTGTTCTATTATTATGGTATGTTGTATTAATTTATGTGTTTGTGTTGAACTATCCTTGTATCCTTAGGATAAATTACAATTTATCTTGGTGAATAATCCTTTTGTATGCCATAAGATTCAGTTTGCTAGAATTTATTGTGGATTTTTTTTAAAAAGTTCCTAAAATATATTGGTTTATAATTCTCTTTTGTTGTCATAACTTGTCTGTCTTTGATACCAGGGTGATGCTAGCTTCATATAATAAATTAAGACACAATCCCACAGTTATTTTTTTTTAAGTTTAAGAAAGATTCATGTTTATTCTTCTTTAAGTATTTGATAGAATTTACTAGCGAAATCATCTAGTCCTAGATTTATTTTTGAAATGTTTCAGATTATGGATTCAAATTCTTTATTTGTATATATAATTTTGTTGAGATTTTATATTTTTTCCTTACTTAAACAATTTTTGTGTTTCCAGAAATATCATTTCATTTGAATTATGTAAGATGTTAGCAAGATGTCTAATAATTCTTATTTATGTAAAGGATAAAAGAGCCATGAATCTTCTCTTTTTGGTGTTTGTTTTTGTTTTGTTTTTCTTTTAATAATTTTTAATTTTATTGATACAAATTTAAATTTACATAATTACCCATTCATCATAGGGAATTTGTACCTTTACAAAATATATCTTGATTACTCCCTTCCCATTTCTCTCCTATCCTTTCCACCTCCTTCCCCTTATTTAGAAAAGCTTCATTTCCATTTTTCCGTTCTCTCGTTTTTTATTTTTGTTCCTTCATTTCCCCCTCCTCCCTCTCTAGTCCCCTCTTCCTACTGAAGGAATTTTTCTTACTTCACATTGTCCAATATATATATTTGTTCTTATTTGCATTTTCAATGTCTTACACCAGAGAGACAAAGCGATCTTTACATATGTATGTCCTGTTTGTTTGACTTTAGAGTATAGCTTCAAGGTGTATCCATGTAGCTATAAATGTCTCAAGTTAATCCTTCACTGTAGCTGAGTAGTACTCCATTATATAGAAAAAACACATATTCTTTATCCATTCATCAAGTGATGGGCATTTGGGTTGTTTCCAAGATTTAGCTGTTACAAACTGTGTCACTGTACACAAGTTCACATATATCACTATTATATGGTGCTTTTAATTCTTTTGGGAAGATAGCTGGAAGAGGAATAGATGAGTCAAATGGAACCTCTAATCCTAGTTTTCTGAGGAAATTCTATACTGATTCTCATAGTTGTGGCAGTTTACATTCCCACCAACAGTGGAGAAGGTTCCTTTTTCCCCGCATCTCTGTCAGCATTTGTTCTTGGTTTAATTCTTGATATTAGCCATTCTTTCTGGAGTGAGATAGTATCTCAGTGTTGTTTCAATTTGTAACTCTTGGATGGCTAATGATATTGAACATTTTTTTCATATTTTTTGTTATTTGTATTTCTTTTTAAATTGATCTTATTAGTACTTTTTATATATGCATTACGATCACATTCAACATTGAGAATTTGTACTAGCACATGACACATCTTGATTCTCATTTTTTCCCCTTTCCTCTGCCCTCCCTAAAACCTTCACCCCTTATATACATCAGCTTTGTTTCCTTTTTTTTCTTTTTTACTGTAAAGTTTTTTCTTTCCCTTCGTTAGTTTCCCCTACTCACCCTTTCCCTTTTCCTTTTGTATGTTTTCTTCCTATTTCATATTATGTTATTTATACTTCTTAATCTGAGAAATGTCTATTCATTTCAGATGCCCAATTTTTTTTTTTTTTGAGACAAGGTGTCACTTTGTAGTTCAGGCTGGCCCTGAGCTCACTATGTAGCCCAGGCCAGCCTTGAACTCACAGCGATCCTCCTGCCTCTGCCTCCCGAGTGCTGGGATTACAGGCATGAGTCTACACCTGACACTGTGGTATGTGGTTACTGGGGACTGAACTCAGAACCTTGCAAGGAAAGAAATGAAATTTATAAAACGGATTCAAACAAGTATCCAGATTAAAACTACACAGAAAATATTAATAATTATTAAACCAAAACAAAGACAGAATTTCAGATCTAGAAAAAAATGACTACAGTTACCAACCATGAAAAGAAATATTTCCTAAACATAGCAAGAGATCATGAAAAATAAATCCAATAATTGCAAGATGATATAAAGAGAAATAATACATGATTGATTGGAGTCAGTAAGAATGACAGTGATACAGAATGGAGTATTACTCTACCATAAAAAATGATAAGTTTGAATCATTTATATTTAAATGGACATACCTTGAGAATATCCTCCTAAGTGAAATAAATAGGTCACAGATGTGTAAATATCTCATCTTTTCTCTGGTATGAGAAAATAAAGATGTAAATGAGTTCTGGAATGTATGTTATATATTGTGAAACAGAAAATACTCAAAGCGAAATGGGGTGAAAGGGGAAAAATAATGAGATTATAACAAAAAAGAAAGGAAACAAAGTTTATATATACAGGGAATGGGGGTGGTAGGGTGGTTAGGGCTATGGGAAAAAAATGAGAAATAAGTTGTGTCATATACTGGTACAAATTCTCATTGTTGAGTGCAATCATGATGTATATATGTAATATACCAATAAAGATTTAATAAGAAAAAAAAAAAAAGAATGACAGTGACAGCATAAATGCTATGCAAAAGCTGTTCCAAGAATTGGTGGCAAGAAACTTCCCAAACTTGAAAAAATAATTTGACATACAAATAAGTGTGATATGTAGAATTCCAGATAGCCATGACCAAAATAAATCGACACCAACACACATGATAATCAGGATTCTAGAAATTCAGCACAAAAACAGGATATTAAGAGCTGTTAAAGAAAAGAAACGAATTATACATAAAGAAAAGCCCACAAGAATCACAGCAGACTTCTCAACACAATCTTTTAAAGCAAGGAAAGGTTGGAGTGAAGTATTTCAAGCCCTAAAAGAAAACAACCTCCAACCCAGATTGATGTACCCTGCAAAACAATCAAAATTAACAGAGAAATAAAGTAAATCCATGACAAAGAACAACTGAAGCTCAAGGTTAAAAGTAATCATGTTGTATGTATAAAATATACCAATAAAATCAATTTTTAAAAAATTTTAAAAACAAAAATGAAAAAGAACATTTGAATAAATGGAAAACCAACAATCCAACTCTATAAAGTATTCTTTTTTATCATCACACTGTTAAAAAATGTTTGAATCTTTATTGGTATACACATTATAATCATACTCAACTTTGAGAATTTGTACTAGTATAGAACATGACTTAATTCTCATTTTTCCCATTTCCCTACCCACCCTACATCCCCCTGCCCCCTACATACATAAGCTTTGTTTTCTTTTTTATTACCATCACATTATATTCCCCCTCATGACTTACCCCTACGCTCCATTTCCTTTTGAATATTTTCTATCTCACAATATCTACTATATATTATAGAACTAATTTACACCTTTGTTTTCTCATACTAGAGAAAAGATATGCTATTTAAACATCTGTGATCTATTTATTTCACTTATGAGTATGTCCTTAAATTACGTCCACTTGAGTATAAATGACTCAATCTTATCATTTTTATGGCAGAAGAATATTCCATTCCATAAAAGAACTACATCTTCTTTATTCAGTCTCCTGTTGATGGCCATTTGGGTTGTTTCCAAGATTTAGCTATCACAAACTGAGCTGCTATTAACATGGGTGCACATATGTCACTGTGATATGAATCTTTTAATTCTTTCATGTAAATCCCTAGCAGGGGAATAGCAGGGTCAAATGAGACCTCTAATCCTAGTTTTTTGAGGAATCTTCACAGTGATCTCCACAGTGGTTGCATGAGTCTACATTCCCACCAACAGTGGATAAGAGTTCCTTTTTCTCTGCAGCCTCGCCAGCATTTATTGCTGTTTGATTTCTATTCTGAAAGGCATTTTAGAATGAGATAATGAAAATCACAATTCCAAGAACAACAACAGAAGCAAACCACTAGGGAGAGCAAGCAATTAAATAGGAAAGACAGGGGGAAAAAAACAGGAAAACATTAGAACGAGAATAACCCAATACATATCAGCTATAGCCATCTATGTAAATAGTCTCAATTCTTCAATCAAAAGAAATAGACTGGCAAAATGGGTCAAGAAATAAGATCCAATATTATGTTGCATACAAGAAACACACTTAACTCAAAAAGAAATTCATAGACTGAAAGTTAAAGAATGGAAAACAATGTTCTATGTCACAGGAAGCCAGAAAAAAGCAAGAGTAGCTATTCTATTTGCAGACAATTGAACTTCAAGCCAAAACTGATGGAAAAAGACAAAGAGGAACACTACATACTTGGTAAAGAAATATTTCAAAAGGAAGAGATAATAATTATAAATATAAATGCACCAAATATAGGTGCATCTAGCTATATAAAGCATGTATTAACACACATGAAAAATCTAATAAGTACTAACATAATTGTAATGGAAGACCTTAATATCCCACTGTCACAAATAGATCAACTAGACAAAAAAATCAACAAAGAAATTTCAGAACTGAACCAAAACTACAAACAAATGGCAGAAGAAACCACAAAGATCTCATAGACACATGGAAATTAAATAACACCCTCCAGAAAAGCCAGTGGGTCACAGATAAAATTAAAGAAAAAACTAAAGAGTATCTACAACTAAATGATAATATTGATACAACATGTTGCAACTTATGGAACACAATGAAATAATCTTAGGGAAGTTTAGAGCAGTGAATTCTCACATCAGGAAAACAGAACGAACTCAAATCAATAATCTAATGTTCAGCCTAAAGTTTCTAGAAAAAGAAGCACAAGTCAAGCCTAAAGTTTTGTTTTATTTTTTTCCCATACCCTGCCCTCCCTGAGCCACCACCCCCTATATTCATAAACTTTGTTTCCATTTCACCATCAAATTTTTTCTTTCCTTTCCCCTGCCCCACCCAGTTACCATTTCCCTTTAAGCATTTTCTTCCTATTTCATAATACCTATTATATATTTTTATCTCATTTACACTTTCAGTTTCTCACACTAGAGAAATGATACAGTATTTACACATCTGTGCCTTATTTATGTCACTTAGGAATATGGCCTCAAGGCACATCCATTTGGCTGTTGTCTTTCTATTCTCTCATTTATTCCTAAAATTTTTTGTGGTTGAATCCAAAGATGCATTACCACTGAACTACATCTTAAAGCCTTCATATTATTCATTCATTCATTCATTTTTGAGAAAGGATCTTACTAAACTTCCCAGGCTTGCCTCAAACTTTTGATCCTCCTACTTCACCCTTTTGAAAAGCTGAGGTTACAGGTGTGCAATATCCTGCTGTGCTATTTCTTATTTTTATCATTACTTTCTCCTACTAGATTTTGGGCGCAGTTTGCTCTTCTTTTTCTAGCTACTTAAAGTTTAAAGTTATCAGCTTTTAATATTTTTAATGTAGGCATTTACAGCTACAAATTTCCTCTGAGCATCATATTTACTGTATTTCAACTTTAGATGTTACCATAATTTTCATCTCTAGATAGTTTCTAATTTCTTTTGTGACTTTTTTCTTGTACTGGGTATCAAACTCGGGACTTTCAGGACTTTGCACTTGCAAAGCAGGTGCCACAACCATGAGCTAAATCCTTAGCCCTCCCTTATGATTTTTTTACCCATTCTTTTTTAAGCGTGCTGTTTAAATTTCACATATTTGCAAATTTTTCAGTTTTCATTCCATACTTCATTTTATAGAGAATTTCTCCATTATACAGAGAAAATGCTGTACATAATCTGTGTGTGTGTACCTGTGCATGCACGTATATGTATGTGTCTCATATTCCCCTTTGAGACTTGTTTGTTTTGGGCCCAAATGTTGTCTATCTTAGAGAAAGTTCTATGTGCACTTGAGAAGAATGCATATCTTACTGTTGCTGGAGAATGTTCTATTTAGGTGTTTTGAGTCTTGTTGAATTATCCTGTTCACACTGTTTATTTCTTTATTGAGCTGTCCATTTCCGAGAATGGTTCATAAGAGTTGAAATTAGGGTAAAAAATACTATGGGCAGTGAAGACAATGCAAGCAGTGAAAAATTTGCAGTCACTGCTCCAAAGTATTCAATTTCTGGATATTTTATTTGAATAATGTTTCATCTATTAAAACAACATAGAAAAACGTGGATCTCTCATGATTTTAGAGTTCATGTATCTTACACTGTAAGTACACTGGAATGGTCAGGGGAGTGGATGTCACTGAAAATCCCTTCAGCAAGTCCCAGCCTTCTGTGAGCTACCACAGCACTGGCTAAAGGTTGAAAAACAGATAGAACAAGACTTACAGTGGAGCTGAGCTTTGGGTCCGAATCAGTGCTGCTCTGGGCAACAAAGACAAAAGCTCCAAGCACATCCAGCATTTATTGAATACAATTGTGAGAAGGACAAGGGAGCTAGGGTGCTTTGAAGGCATTTAGTGAATTATTGCATGACACCTGGCGTGATGGCTCCAGGCAGGGGCGTTAGGGGTAGGCACTGCCTATCTTGCTAGAAAAGAAGAAAACAAAACTGTACGCACAAGGCCAGTGGGAAGTAATAGTGGAGGGAAAAGGATTTTAATTGGGGTCACACTAACCTCAGCTGCATGTGCCTCAGCAGGGCCCGCCACTTCACAGAGCAGGACTTAGGCCTCAGTGGCAGCCATTAGCAGAGGAACAAAGGTAGTCCAACTCGGCTAGCTGACATGCCTGTTGACTTCATTCAGTCTGATTCATTCCTGATATAAAACAATGTGGCTGAATTAGGAAGGGCAAGAAGTGTGTGCCACTCATAGCCCACTAGACCTGGGCGGGGTATCTGCTACAGTACACCATCAAACTAAATTTATTATTTTTAACATTTCTCTCCTTATAACAAAAACAACGAGGTTTTGCAATTTTCTAGGGGTCAAAGATAGTTTTGGGTTTAAAAGATATCCTGAAAGTTTTATTTTTATCTGTTCTATGTTAGAAATGTGGTTTTGGGGAGGCAAAATCAAGAGACCTATTAGAGGGGCCGGGGAGTTAGCTCAGTGGTTCCGGCACCTGTCTTGCAAGCGCAAGGGCCTGGGTTCAATTCCCTGGTAACCACATACCATACTGGGCATGGAGACTCACGCCCAGCAGCAACCGATACCACATACCACAGTGCTGGGCGTGGTGGCTCATGCCTGTAATCCCAGCACTTGGGAGGCAGAGGCAGG